>JAAGAY010005979.1:0-15406 GCA_011801015.1 Ardeotis arabs
GACGAGAAGCTCAACATGAGCCAGCAATGCGCTCTTGCGGCCCAGAAGGCCAACCGCATCCTGGGTTGCATCAAGAGGAGCGTGGCCAGCAGGTCGAGGGAGGTGATTCTCCCCCTCTAATCTGCCCTGGTGAGACCCCACCTGGAGTACTGTGTCCAGTTCTGGAGCCCCCAACATAAGGAGGACATGGACCAGCTGGAGAAGATCCAGAGGAGGGCCACAAAGATGATAAGAGGGCTGGAGCACCCCTCCTATGAGGACAGCCTGAGAGAGTTGGGGCTGTTCAGCCTGGAGAAGAGGAAGCTCCGGGGAGACCTGATAGCGGTCTCCCCCCTCAAGGGGGCCTACAAGAAAGATGGGGAGAGGCTGTTCAGTAGGGCCTGTTGTGACAGGACAAGGGGCAATGATTTTAAAACAGAGGGAGGTAGATTTAGATTGGATATTAGGAAAAAATTTTTCACAATGAGAGTTGTAGAACACTGGAACACGTTGCCCAGAGAGGTGGTAGATGCCCCATCCCTTGAAACGTTCAAGGTCAGGCTGGATGAGGCTCTGAGCAACCTGATCTAGTCAGGGATGTCCCTGCTCCTTGCAGGGGGGTTGGACTAGATGACCTTTGAAGGTCCCTTCCAACTCTAACCATTCTATGATTCTATGAAATAAGCCTTTTCTGCCTTAAATTTCTAGCTCTCTGCAAAATCAGCTTCTCATCCAACAGGCTGATGACACTGCCACTAGGAATAAAAATGATGGCTGTTGGTACCCACGTGCAGATGTCAAAAGAGGAGCAGCAGGGATGAGGTAGCACAACAGGCTTAGCAAGAAGCATGCAAACTGCTTCAGCCCTGATACACAACGAGGTGCTGAGCTGCGTGATAAAAGCACGGAGAATGAACAAAATCTAGTAACTTTTCTGTGAAAGCAGAGTTTCCATAAAGGAACCAGAGCTATAAAGAACATACAACTGAAGTGTTATTTGTACAAATGAAAAAAGGATTAAAAAAAGAGTGTGAGATGTTATTTTTGTCCCCACATTCTACAAAGTGGTCTAAAACTCAATAACCTAAACATTTTTTTACTGTAGTAACCACTTTCACCTAAAACACCAAATGAAAAAAACGCAAAGTCAAATATGCAAGCACCCATAAAGGAGGAAGGTAAGGAAGGCCACCTCTGGAGACGATCTGCAGCTACAGTTACATCATCTTAGGTCACTCTTAAATAAAGCTACAAGTAACTTCTTTACTCCCAGTGTAGTGTGTGAAACACGTGCTTTTTTTCCTATTTCCACAGCAGTCTGCTTCAGCTACCAGCCCCTGCGGATGGCTGTGAAACCAGAAAAAGTACTATATTGTCCACTGTTCCTAATTAAGATCCCACGGTCTTGTGGTCAGAGAGCTCTGGAGAACCAGTGGGGTTGCACGATTTGCTTGAGGTCAGACAGAAAAAGCACGCTGGACCAGAGATGACGGATGTTTTGGCTTGTGTGCGCAATGCAGCACTCTGCAGCCTGGGCCAGAAAAGCAGTCACTGGGAAGCTCTGGTTCCCCTCAGTAAACTAACCTTAAATAGTCTAAATTTGCCAAGGAGAAAACACCATGTAAAGGCTGCCCCACAAGTGAACCAGGAGTAACTTTTCCCCCCAAAGCCTTCCTGCACCCACAAATGTTGCTCTGGAAGCCAACATGGCTCCACTGTCTGTGCTGATCTTTAGCCATTCTCCACAGTTTTTCTGTATCACTGAGTGCCAGTAAGCATTCACACTCCTAATGATATCTGCTTTGATCATTTGCGTGTTCCTCCAGCTGCTCAAGAGCCCATCTGCTCGGACAGGCTTGCTGGCTTTGCTCTCAGCACGCAACCCAAGTGTTTCCATCATTTACCCTGGAGAACCTGGGGGCCACACTGGTGACAAAGTGACAGATCTTTGCATTTGTGACAAATTCACTACGTCTGTTACCTAGTATTTTCCCCAGGTATTTACTTCTGGAGGCATGACGCGTCTGTGTCTTTGGTGAGTTTCCAACACTCACATCCACATGTTAAAATGGAAATAACATCTGAGTGGAAGACTCCTAGTTTGGTCTTTACATTTGTATTTTCAATGACTAATTCTGTTTAAGTTGGTAAACGCAGCTGCCGCCTTGCCAGTTGGTGACATTTCCTTTTGGACCTCTCCGCTGGTTGGTGTGTTTCTGCCAAGACATGTAAATTGACTCATTCCTTGTATTCCTTTGCCTTTTTATATAATGCTTCAGCTGGGATTTGCTGAAGGTCTCCTGAGATTTGTTTTCCTAAGTAATTACTAACCCTGCGATGTTAGACAGTCTTTACTTACATGTTTTCTGAATTGTCACTTAAGCATCCCATGCTCAGGATGCTGGATCTAATTGATGTAGCACTTCACTGTTTTGTATCTGGCTGTAATTTTTCGCATGGTGACTTGGTCACGTCAACATCAAGTCAACAGCATTCGTAAAGAGGTGACAGAATGCATGTCTGTTTTACACCAGCTTTATTCACAATGAACCATTACTCAGCTCTCCACTTACTTCAGTGGTTCAAGCTTGTCAAGACTTCACAATTATTATAAATACATACTTCAGAAGAGTAGACTAATCTCCTGAAAAGAGTAACTGAAACACCCTCCTCCCTCCCCAAGAACATTAAACAAACAACTGCATTAGATTGGCAGGTAATCTGCCTCAAGCCAGGGAGCAGGAGAGACTATCCAAAAATCTGGCCATTCCTTTATCTCCTGAGTTAAAACAGCTAAGCTGAAGCTATAAGAGAAAAAAAATTAGAATTTCTGTTTTGTTTTGTTTTTTTTTCATTTTTCATGACTGAAAGGAACAGAACTTCTCTTCAACTGTTGCAATTGCTTATATCACCTTTCTAGAATGCTTTAACTGGAATGCAATTTCTCCATCAGTCAGATTATTATTTTTTTTTCATACTCCCATATTGCTTGAAGAAGTCAGCAACATTTTGCAGCAACGGTCTACCCACAGCTTCTCCAAATTTTGTTTTTAGTGAGTTTTTCACATGCAGAGACAGCATCTCTAATTTGGCATTTTCAGTTCCTTTGGCAAAGTCATACTGCTCCTCCCATAATCGTCCTTCTTTTCCTGTCACTAAACAGTTTTCACTTGTAAACTTCAGACAGCCCCACTGGATGGTGGCACCTTACCTGTTGAGCTGATGCAGACAACAGCGAAGGGGACAGCTTTTTTTGGCAAGGCTATCTGCTTTATTTCTCTCGAGGCCCTCTATTCTTGTTCTGAAAACGACTTCTCTGCTGCTTTTGCTGGACACATTCAAACGACCACTGCCGGCTTTGATATTTCGATCCTTGGAAAGCCCACTATTCTGGCTTGCTTAGCTGAAAACCAGTTAGATTTTTAACAACCTATGCCTTGTTCACTTGGTAGTAAAAGCAAAAGAAACACCTCTCTTACTCATTCTCCTGTGGAGGTTTTTTCTTTTTTCTTTTCAGTCCTGTCAAAAAAAATAACAATCACTTCTACTGCATGTGGAGATTTGCTGAAGATAAGCACTGTGTTTGCCTCCAACACACTCGGATCACAATTCCACCAGCTGCTCTAGGGACATCTTTACACTATGCCCACGCAACACCAAGAGCCTCGAGAGCAGGCAGAGCTCTGCCAGGCCCCATGTTATTGCTTCAAAGACAGAAGATGACACTTGGTTATTGATTCCTCCATTCTGTCACCGTCCCTAACCCTGAGAAGGAAGTCTCCCTGTTAGTAGGCAACTGAGGAATTTGGCCCAAATCCGCTGACAGCTCTTATCTCATCATAGTAGTTGTCTGTTGGTAACACTGTGTAATTGTCATTTCATGTACTGTGTTTGAAATCTAGTTCAGAGCAATCGACCGCTAATTGGTTCCTGGTCTATAAGCTATTTTTCTGCCTTGGAAGTCATAATTAATGCTGCTCCCTCTGAGTTATAATCATCTTGCTTCATGAATATATTATAGCTTTGTTTTCATTCTTAGATTGCTCTTCATCAATTCCTGGTCACAGACATTTTGCTTACTCAAAGGATTTTACTTAATATATTTGCCCATCTCTTTCACCTCCACCTCTTTTGTTGCTGCAGCCTTTCTTCCAGTGTTCCAGAAACCTGCTTTCAGTGGTTGGGTTTTTTTTCCAAAACTTTCCCTGAAGAACTTCTCAGGGGCTTGCCTGGCTCACGATTTTCACCAAAGCAGGTCATATCATTTCACCCAAGACAGAATCTGTTACTCACCTGGCACACGCTTTGCTGGAACAGCTACCTCGCCATCTTCCTTTAATTTGCCTCTTTTCCAAGGACAGATTTTTGCCTGTAGCTGAACCCCAAACACAGAGTGTTCTGCTACTGCTTTTCATCGCAACCATGTCGTTTGGCCAGTTCAGTTTGGGTCATGAGACTCTACAACCTTGCCCTCAGCAAGTTCAGTTGCAACCTTGTTTCGGTCGTTGGGTTAGGTGGTACCCATGCACCACCAACCGCTACGGGAACACAGCAGTTTTCCTGCCACCTACATTCTACTTGATAAGGATGCTGCAAGATGAAAAGATTGCAGAGTACTCACGTTTTACAGTAACAGCAGCCATTTCAATACCTGGCTTAAAAAAGAAACCACATCTTCTATCTCAGAAGCAGCTGCGTTCTGTCTCCTGAGCTGCTGTGAATTGTTGATACCTTCTTCAGCATGACATTTTGCATTGCCTCCCTCCCTCATCCCCAGCACACTAATACGTTAGTAGTTATCACCACCTGAATCTTATGCAGGTTCACGTAAGGACTCCCTAAATACAGTGAAACACAGAAACTTAACACCTACCAGAGACAGGAGAAAAAAAATTCAGAAAATTTTTTTTTGGCTACTGAACTAGCTCATATTCCTCTATACTTATGGTGCTATTTGGCTCAGCAGATGGAGAATGAAAAGGAAGGTCCCTTTTGCCAACAATTTATACTACCTCATGTGAGAGATGTTATCTACACTCAGGGCCCACGTGACAAAGTAATTCTGGACCCGACAGTGGGTAAACCGTAAGGCAAGAGCAGACTTTGCACTTGGATGGCCAAGCCACAGACCTGAAATACTAACATCCAAAAGTCAGGGTTCAAGAGGCAGCCAAAAAGGGCCAGCAATGTTGAAAAGAGCAGTAGATCAACACTGCAAAAAGCCCAGTCCTTCAGGGAGACAGGCTCCACAGAGGGGGGAAATTTAACCCAAAGGACCAGTACCTGGGACTCGCTAACTTACTTTTTCAGAGTAGAACTGCAGAGGATACCTGTCAACCAAACAAGATGTGTAGGAGCTAGACCAAATCAGGACAGTAGGAGCTACTCTGTACGTCTGCAGGATGGTCAATGGATTAGGTCAGTGCACTATCTGCACCAGTGGTGCCGTCCAGCCAGGTTAGTGAATGGGGCGGGGGACAGGGTGGGGAGAGGGGAGAAGGAAAAAGCAGAGCTCAGGGTTAAGAGAGGGTCTTCTGGTTAAAAAATGAGGCCAAAAAAGGCTATTATCGGAGATCTTTGGAAATCAGGGGTCAGTCTTTTAATCTCACCAAATCAAGCCAGAAGACACAAACAGGAAAGACAAAGAAGATATGTTCAGAAGAACATAAAAACCCAAGATGATTTAACAATATTCACAGATAACCAGCCCTCAAGTTGTACAAATATAGACTAAGTGTAACCAACGTGTAGCTTGCCTCAAAAAAGTCAAACCATCTGTATTTCACCTGTTTTTGTTAACACACCGTAACAAATGAACAGCCATGCAAAGGCTAAAGCAAACAACAAGGGATTTGGGTTGTGTTAAAAACCTTCTTATATAACCCTGAGCAATCTCTTTGTGCCTCAGCTTACACACAGGTAAAAGCTGTGTATACTGCAACAGGTGTCTGTAAGATGGGTTCAACTAAAATTTGGGTGGTTAAAGTACTGTTCAGTGTAAATCTCTGAGAAAAATTAACCACAAATGCCAGAATTACTTATCTGATACACTATATCTCCACAGAAAACAGCTTTGTTCCAAAGTACAAAGAGCACAGAAAGCGCCCTGTGTTTCTGAAACTGAAAGAGATTCTTGAATCCACTTGTTCCAATCCAGACTTTAAAAGACCATAAGCAACCCCTCAGACTTTCCAAAACACAGACTATCACCCTTTGGAGTTACTGTCTGCTGACAAAGAGCAATCAGCAAATGGACACAGGACACAACCAGTACCTGCCTGCGCCAGCTTCCCACTAAGTCTCCAGGAGAGAACCTCCAATGTACTTTTCTCTAGTGCAGAGCAGGTGTCTGAGTAAATACAGGTGTCACAAAAATCTGTAGCTTCTAGATCTCAAATGTAGAGAAGAAGTTTTCGAAGGAAGACTGAAATGACTATTTCAGATTCGTTAAGAGAACAGCTAGCTTCTGTTGCCCCAAGTAATTAAAACACTGCTTGAGTTGCTTTGATTACCAATTTCAATTTTGTGATCCCTATCTTCTTTGCTTGGCCTCATCATGGCTAGAGAACAAATCTGTGCATGACTGTGCTGCAGTTTTGGTTTTACCTCTTGACAACTAGGCCTCTTTGATGGAGCATGTTTTTGTATTATCTGCAGCCGCAATGATCCATCAAGACAGGGTTTGTTGTCAGCTTTTGATTTTATTGCTTGTGAAAAACCAGTAAGTGCAGACATGGACAGGCAAGACCTGAAGCTTCAGCCCAAACAGCAGTGGGCCCAATCCCAAATCACAAAAGCAAGCACTTGGGAAGCCTGGAGAGCACACAGGGTCACCCCCTCCTTCGTTTAACTCCTCCACTTCTGCAACTCTCTTGCCTTCCCTTTTAGAGGCTGCTAACCAGACAAAAGAAGAAATACTTGGAAAATTAATATCAAGGGAAGACTTCCTTGCAGAACATTTTTGTTTCGTTCTTCATTAGCAGGTGGGTGACAGCCGTACATACCAATGTGGGTGAGCACATGGGGGTTTCATGGAAGACAGAGCACCAACGTTCATTCCCAGGAGGCTCAGTCTCGCTTATGTGACGCCCACGTTCGCACTGCAATCACAACTGCACCAGCTACAATCTTGTCGAAGCCTCTGCTTGCAGGATGTTGGTTAAAGATATGTTGAATACCAATGCCATCTCCCATTATCCCGCATTCTCTGACAGCAGGCTCAAACTCGGTATCCTTTATGATAAGGAGAACTTGACCAACAGCTTTATCACTAATGCAATCCACCAAGGAAGTATTTTTCAGTATGTGTTTTAAAATGTACATTGATCTGTTATAATAGTCTGATTACTTATTCCTCACTAACTTTATAAAACAACAACACTACGCTAAAGACAACCAGCGATACAGGAGCTTTTGATGTTTGCAACGCTTACAGAGCCCAAATCTAAGAGACAGCATCGTTGCATCAAGAAATGTCACATCAAGGTTTCCAGTAGCTTCAACATTTCCCATTTCATTAAATAAAAAAGGGGGCGGAGAAAGGAGGACACTGTGTTTCTGCTCCACTTATTTGACGAATGCAAGAAACTGCGTATAGAAGAGATCGTCTGACACAGCCTCTCTGAATCTTGCTGAAACACACAAACAAAGCGAGATCAACCCAAGTAATTAGCTTCCACGGTTTCGGCAAATGGTTTAAAAACCCAAAGGTTTCTGGAT
The DNA here is from genome assembly GCA_011801015.1 of Ardeotis arabs. NCBI lineage: Eukaryota > Metazoa > Chordata > Aves > Otidiformes > Otididae > Ardeotis > Ardeotis arabs. The sequence goes on from JAAGAY010005979.1 coordinate 7,699, forward strand.
ACCTTGGCTGAATGCTTCCAAATAATTAGTACCCACATGCAACAGCACACTCCAGTAAATAGCAGGTTTCAGAATTCAGCGCTCATCTATCCACACCACTTCAGTCTTTCAACAGATTAACTCCATATGACAACTTTGCTACAAGTCTCAGCCTGGAAGCACTTCCCTCCCCCCTCCACCGAAATCATAGTCAGAAGTGCTCTGAGGGAGATTAAGGAGACGATTTCACAAAGCACTGACCTAAATGTGTTCCTGTGTAAGTAGGTGGAGATTCTAAATTTGACTGAACGGCAATGTTCAGTCCAGCCCTTTGTGTTTTCAAGATCTGTGTAAGCTTTTAAAGCCACTCATTTCCTTTAAAGCAGGTTTCGCCATTTCTAGAAATGTTTTCTGCTCTTAGCGTATTTTGCTATAACTGCACATACACATATTCTGCTGAATCCAGAGAAATGAGAAGTGTTGTGCTTGTGCTTCACCTGCTACCTCTGAAACAGCAACAGTTGGAGGTGATGCTCTGGCTTGTGCCAGCATTTGGTAGCGGTGCTACAGCAGATGGAAGGGATGGCTGCTTCATTGGACAATGTGCTCGGGAAGCTTTTACACTGGGCGAGGAGATCCCAAAATACCGTCCAGCCGCATTTCTTATTTTCACTCATACAACTCTGTTAAATCAATGGGATTTTCATGGATTAGCAAAGGGCAAAATTAGCCTATTTTAGTAATGGTAAAAATGACATTAAGATTATAACCCATCTCACACTCCCAAGACTAATTACTTCCCAACTCAGTGTATGGGAAGGCTCTTTCTGCCCAACAGAGTCATGTCAGGTGAAAATAAAATAGTGGGGATTTAAAAAATTTTCTCTCTTTTAGACATGATGTACTTCAAAACTGAAATATTTAATCTCTTCATTTTCTTCAGAGAGTGAAAAAGGAGCACGGGCTGCTATGCCACTTGGCTAGAAGCACCAAACACAGAGGCTGCTGCCAGCTCACTGAACCCTGAGCTATGACATCACAGCTAGCCATGATGTAATTCCTTTCGGAGGATGGAGCTCTCTTATACACCTGTGAGGTTGCTGTTCCCCCCAGCTGCTCCTGAGATTCTCACACACGAATAACAGTGCCTGTATGGGAACATTCAGACAAAATGTCACTGAGGTTTTGAAATGATAACCAGAAAATGTGCTGTGGTAGAAGTTCTGCTAAACATTACAAAAGCTTGAATTTTAGTTTTTATTAGCCTCTGCAAGGCTGAGTTTCCCAGAATGAAGTAATTGGCGTCTCAAAATAATCTGAAAATGGCTTTGTTGTCCTCACACTAAAGCTCTGCACCTCCCCCCTGCTGAGTTACACATAAAAGAGCTAATCTGAGCACAACTCAGTGGTTTTAAAGGGACCCAAATATAAAATGGGCCGAAGGATACCTAGGATGATACAGAGAAACACACTTTGCACATGTTGGGGATGCAACCACTTTGGTATCGCCCAAGAAATCCCCAGCCACCAAGGGACCCGCAGCAGCTGCCCATCTGTATGCTGCTCCTGGGGCCTGGCTGCCGCCAATCAACACAGCCCAGCTTAGCCCACAGCTAAAGCAGGTTACTCCATCTGTAGCTGCCGACAAATGAAAGGGTTGTTTGCTTTTAGTGCAGTGAAGATTACCAAGGGCAACAAGTTATGAACATAGAGTCCATGTGGACACTTGTTCAATGGTCACCCCTCCAAATATTTGGCCTCGAGTGATGGTCCCAGGCCCGTATTCACAGCTGCGGCAAAGCATCTTCCTCCAGAACTCAGTTTACTCTGGCTGGTTTGTTTCAAGCTTCTCACATCCATCGTTCCCTGCACCCTCAGCAAACGCAGGGCTGGTTTACAGCCTCTGTCCTAGGGACCGCATCTCAGTGGGGCTGTGTGCATCCACTACGGTTTAAGTACTTTGGAACTGCTCAGAGTGAAATGCATAAAATGCTAATGTATTACTAGACTCCTACAATATTTTTAAATAGCACCTCAGGTATATGGAACTATTTTACAAGCAAGTCAGTGTTCTATGACACCAAAGATTTTTATTTTATCTTTTAAAGTTTTAATACCACAGAAAAGTGGGTGTTGATGGGAACTGCCAGCAGCACAAACAAAATGTATGAATGCAGACTAGAAATGAAACGATCTCTCCACAACGGGGAAATTAAGGCAAAACAACAGAAAAGCAGCCACAATATACAGCAGCTTAAAAGTATCGAACAAGTAAGTGGAACAAAGATTTCAAAGCACATTTGGGCATGCCCTTCTTCAGGCAACATGTCAAAACCACTACTTCTCCTTCCCTTCTCCTTGACAGACGGTCTGGCTGGGCCCAAAGCCACACCACCAAGCTGTGATCCTGGCAAAACCCACAAGGTAAACAAGGCTGGGCACAAAGTGCAACGGGATGGGAGGCACGCGAGTGCTGAAGGACGAGATGCTGGCCATTCAGCAAGCAGCACAAACGGCTCTGAAATAATGCTCCGGCGCAATGCCAAGAGTGCTCTGGAGGTAAATGCTACGTAGCCAGGGCTGTATCCATCTCCAGTTGAGGCCCTTGTGCATTTAAAAGGTTAAGTGCTTCAAATTTCCTGGGTAAATCCCAATTCTGTTCATTTTTCTTCAAGCTACTAAAAAAAAAAAAACCCGAAACAAAACAACCAACCCTTAATTATCCAGTTAACGTTTAGTGAATTTTGTTTTCTTCCATCCTGATAGTGTGGCATACAGAAAAAACTACCTGTAGTGTGGTATAAGAAGCTGCTACTAAGCTCTTTTGCAAGACAGGAGCACTAAAACACCTATATGTGTGCTTTGTAAGAGCAGCTGATTCCCTCAGAGCTAAAAAAAAAACCATGAGATGCCGCCAAGTGACATTGTTTGGGCATTTTCTTTTGTTTTGGCGTTGTGTAGCAGAACCATCTGCACGAGACCTGATCAATAATCAAAGCCAGCCACAGCCAGGCAACAAATTTCTCTGCTTCTGCAGGTTTAAATGTCAAATTATCGATGCCATTCAAATTCTGCTTTGCTTTTAACTTCAGATCAAAGCTAACATAGCTGGGAAGACAATGCCTTCCACCCTCCGCCTTCCCCCCCTCCTCGCTACTCTGAAATCATCTGTCTCCAAGCCAGAAGTCTAAATGGAGTGTAGGGCAAGTTCAAAACAGAGAAGGTTGATGGGAGTCTACTGCCAATTCTGCTCTGCAGTCACAGCTTGCTCCCACAGCTCCATTAGCTGCCTGCAATCAAGGGCGGCCGACTCAGTCCTGCTTGCTGTCCAGGTTTAATAGGTTCAGCTAGTTAATGAGCAATGGCTAGATTGCATTCCAAGACTTCACATCATTCACAAAGCAATTAAGTGTACACTTCTTGGTCTCCTCCAGGAGCCCGAGAGGAGTGCCTCTTCTGCTGAGAGGATAAATGCAAGCCACAATTTTCGAAACTGAACAGTGCGACACAGTGGGAAACCGTCAGAATATTCACCTTCTCTAACTATCAAGCTGAATGCATCATTCCTTTTCCAAGAGCCTCTGAAGGGCTCCCTCACCTGTATACCCTTGGATTATAGATTGCTCTTGCCAGATGAAACCAAGAGCTGTAAGCCACTGGGAAGCATCTCAGTGAGCTGCTGACAAAGCAGGCTAGGGAGCCGTCATGTTAAGGAAACAGAAGATTTTTAATTTGAAAGCCACTGCAAAGGCAGGGGTACTTTTTACATGTATACTTTTTCCGTCTTCCCAGTGGTGCTGCAAGGCACCTTGCAAACAATGAAACACTTATCCCCAGATTTACAAAGCTCAGAAGCTAAGTGACTTGAGCCCTCGAGCATCCCTCAGAAAACCAAGACCATGTCCCTAGAGGACGAGGCTACCTCCAAGGGCAGAGCTGAAGGAAAAGTAAGCATTCTTTTTTTTTTTCATTCACACATGTCCATTAACCTCTCATGCTTTTGCACTATTTTATTGCCATTAACATATGTACCACTGCTGCTCCAAGGCCCCTTCCAAATGTTTGCCTCTTTTTAAGCTCTCACTTAAGGCAAAGATCTTACTGTTAGAGGGAGGCGACTTCTCTGATGGTACAAAGGATCCTCAGCCTGACGCGGCTGATTAACAGTTGAACCAAAGCTGAATCCACAACGTGCTCTGAAAGGACAACTCTGTACGTGTACGGGCTGCCTTTCCAGGCTGTGCAGCTGAACCCGAGGGAGAGAGGAGTCCTGCTGGCAAGGACCTGTCTTTTCTCTCTGAGAAGGGACTGAAATGCTGCTTCTATCTTACACCAAACATTACGAGCCATGACCACAGAACTAGTGAGCTGATGGCAGCCACATCTAGAGAACAAGAAAAGAGATGCTGATCATATATTCTTCTCATCCCACATACAGCACTCACATATGAGACTTACAAAAGCCCAGATACTTACTGGTTTACAACATCATCACCAAAAAGAAAAGAACAACAAAATAATCCCCAAACACTCAAGATCCTTTAACAAGCTATTTCTGTAAAACCAGGAATCAAATAAATCTATCCTAGACAAAGGGATCTTTTGAATTTTGAAGAATCAGATTACCCAATCTCTAATCCCACATTGATTCAGTTTCTCTGAGTAAAGACAGACAGAAGTATCCACTATTGAAACTGGAGATGAGTTTAAGGAAAAAAAAAAAAACAAACAAAAAACCAAAACAAACTCTTTCACTCATTTACCAAAAAACTCATCACTTAAACTTTAAAAAAGACACAATAACACAGATTGGTCTTTTAACTTCAGATGCAAAATCTTGGTATGGAACAGAAGCACAGCTGAAGGGTTATGTAAGTATTTTCTTCTATTATTCTCCGTTTCCTTTGCACATGCCAGTCAAAACTATAAAATACTTGTGGGAGAAGTGCAGAAGGCACGGTTTCACATTGCAGAAGATCCATTTCCATGTGCTGCATACAAGCCAGGTGACCACGCAGGAAAGCTGGGCAAACATGATTTTGCCCACCAGTGCTGCAATCGGACACTGGCAGCCCTTCTCCGTTGATGCTTTGCCCTGTATTTGCCATGAGAGCTAACCACCAAGCCTCACCAGCAGCTGAGCCTGCAGCAGGATCACCTCTATGCCTGCACTGAAATGATGCTAACGAGCAGTCTTGCATTTTCTCCTCTTGAGAAGCTGTGTCAAGCTCAGATGCAGTGCTAAAATATTCTGAATACACTATCCATGTGAAAAAAAAAAAGGTAGATAACCAGATAAATCTCAGTACAGTAGCCTGTAATATTAACAGCTCTTTACTTCTCAAAACACTTCCATACCCTGTCCCTTGCTCTCCATCACAACATTTTCGTCCCAGTTTTACTAAGGAAAGGAGAGCAAAGGTGGGTCATCTCCAGTCTTGGGAAAGGGTTCCAACAGCTACTTCCTCTCCTTAGAGCCCCTGACTGTGTTATTTTCCTTTTATATGTTGATCACAGAAAGATCTGGTAACTGTTTCAGAGTCACTAAAAAGGAATAATTTCCTCGGAGGCCAAATGGGTTGAGAAACTCTGCTGGCTGAAGCGACAGAAGTAGGCATGACTTGCCTTCAACAAAGCAGAAGGCATTTGTTTTTAGTCAATCGGGTAAAGGGCAGTAATACTCAGCCAAGTATTTATTTATGGGACTGGAGTGCCTGCAGTGAGAGAGGAGGGTGAGACGTGTGTAAGGTTTTTGTAATCCCAGCCTTGGAAGGGAGGCAAGTGAATTTTGGTTTCACTGTTGGAATAAGGCAGCACAGGAAAAAGCCTTGGTATGTGACATAGAAACACTGATTTATAAAAGGGATGTTCGGGGAGGGGGAGGTGTGTGGAGGGTAAACCAAAAAAAAAAAAAAAAAGTCTTTAAAGCTTTCCCAAAAAGGTCTTTAAAGCTTTCCCAACATGATACCTTCTCTACATCTGTTGGCCATTACTTTCTCCCAGTTCAAGACAGTTGAGAGCACCAGGAGGTAACAAACCATGAGTGAGACTGTTGCTTTGCAGGAACGATGCTTTTATTTCAGCAGTGAGGAATGCTGACTGTACCCTGAGCGTCACTGAAGCGTACCCCTCTGATCTCTCCAGTGGGAATACCAATAAAATTTAACAAAAGTAACAAGTATTAATGGAGCCTCACCTACTCTCGACCCAAAGTGACACTCAGCAGTGTTACTGCTGGATGGTAACACTTCAGCACATGCTAACATGTGGCCCCACCAGCTGTGACCTTACTTGGCTCTCAGTTGTGTCCCCTGCTCAGTCCGAGGGTAACCTCAGAGGGGCAGGCAATGAGAGACCACAACTCTGGCTTTGTATCAACTCTGCCAAACATGACTGACTTTCAGATCGCAGCAGGGCAAAAACACGTGAAGGTCTTCCACCCGGGATGGTACCACCTAGGGATGCTGCCAAGGCTTGTTGGATGTGTGGCAGAGAGCAAGACACAAAAATAAAAGAGGAAAACCCAGATAACCTTGCAGTGCTTAGCTGGAACAGTTAATGCTGAGGAATCTTGTAATTCTGTTTATATTCTTTCACCACAAGCAGGTGTTGGGAAGCCCAGGATGGGAGGGGCATGCAGATAAAAAAAGAAAGAGGAACCACTTTTTTTTCTGATGTGCGTGATCTATTCAGATGAATCTTTTTTACCGACAGACTCTTTTCCTGGAATCGGCACGGACGCCCAAGTGTCACTCCGACAAACAGACAGCGTACCTCAAATGTTCAGGGTGCATTATTTGTTTGTGGTGGAGGATGACGTGGTTTTGACAGGAGTTCTCGGGGAGTTAAGTGATTTTTAACAGAGACATTATTAAAACCTCCAGGCCTTCTCTAATTTAGATGTGTTTTGCTGGGTTTTTTGTCATTTTTGTACTATCATAGTCACATGCTGTCATGTTTACCATCTGAAAAGTGAGGAATAAAGGACAGATCTCCACTGACATCCATCTAGTTTCTTCCCTTGGTCACCTCGCATACAACCACATACATGATTTTTACACTGATGGATTTTGTACAGAGAAATGCTTTGACCTGCAGATTTCCCCCCCACCTGCTGCTGCTACTTGTCCAGCACCACAGCCACCTCACTCTCTCCTTTCTTCTGCAGCTCTTTGTTGCTGAATGTCAGGGTCTTCAGTGCCACCGGCTGACATGATTAGTGTGGCTGACATTACACCGCTGCTCTAAAGGAAGCGGGCAGAGGGCAAAGGGAAAAAAAAAAAACCAACAAAAAACACTCAAAACAAAACCTGTAGCCATTTTAGGCAGAAGGAATCAGGCTCAAATAGACAGTAGGAAACCTCACTCTTTCCAATTAAAGAGAAGGCCCTTGCTCCGCAACAGATGTATGCGGCATTTCAATGTGCTCCCGTACCCGTAAAATCAGTATACCTCTGTCTGCCCCAAAACATATCCTGGAAAGTGTGCAGTTCTCGGAGATCAAAGGCAAAGATTAGGGAGGGGGAAAAACAAATTTTTTTTTTTTTAAAAAAAAACCAACAACAAAGCCCATCAAACAGGAGATAAAGCCTGACCTGTGATTCAGCAGATTCGAATGCTCAGAAGTACAACAGCCTGTGCACTACTGAAAGACAGCAGCAGTCCATTACACGTATTGATTTGCAGCACTTTGTCAGCACTAATGATGTTACCTCATTAAAAGAGATAA
>JAAGAY010005980.1:0-16767 GCA_011801015.1 Ardeotis arabs
GGAAAAAATTTTTCACCATGAGAGTTGTAGATCACTGGAACAGGTTGCCCAGAGAGGTGGTGGAAGCCCCATCCCTGGAAACGTTCAAGGCCAGGCTGGATGGGGCTCTGAGTGACCTGATCTAGTGGGGGATGTCCCTGCTCCTTGCAGGGGGGTTGGACTAGATGACCTTTGAAGGTCCCTTCCAACCCTAACCATTCTATGATTCTATGATTCTATAACTCCACAGAGCAGGAGGAAGACCATGGTTCTGCTTTGTCACTGTATGAGGGACAGGTCAGGGACGGCTTTGTGACTCACACCTTTGTGACAGGACAGGTTGTACTGTCTGCTGTGACTTGGTGGCCTTTCCAGCTCAAGTTGCCCCCGTTTTGCCCCATTTTCAGAGCTAGACCTGCAGTCTAAAATGAGAACTTAATGAAGAATAGGCGTTTGAACTTTTGAGCGTAAAATGGAGCTTCCAGTCTAAAACTGGATACCTTGGACAGTTAGGCAAGGAGTGCGTGGTGCTGGAAATAAAATAAGTAGTTAAACTAGCCATGAACGCGGTGACTCTAGTTCTGGATCGTTACCCTGCCGGCTGGCAGCAGCGAGGTCTTCGGCTTCTGAAGGAATTTCCACCCTGAGACCGGTGAGAAGAGAGCAGCGGTAGCCAAGTCTCCGTGCATGAGAGTGTGAATTAGGACCTGCTAACTGCCATGGCCATCGTCGTGATGGGAAGGAAATTCCAGCAGCTGCTGAGCCCTTTTTACGGGGATGCTGAGGAGGTGTTGGGGGAGGCAGGGGAGGGAGGTGGTGGAGGTAGAAGCGATCGTGATAAGATGCTGAAAGTGGAAGAAAAGGAGTAAGGAGATGAAGGCTCCACCAGACTTCTCTTTTTTTTCCCCACTGCAGGACAAAAAAGGCGGCAGGGGGAGGGGATTTAGAGAAAAAAAATAAACAAAACGTGGCCTGCATTCAGCTCGTCTGAAGGGTGCTAACAGCAAGGAGCTGAATCTGCCACAGATGCATTTAAGCCCTTCCAGCCCACAAATTCTTTTTCCAGAAGTTTCCCAGAGTAAGTAAAATTAGTCCAAGACCCAGAGAGCTTTGACATTTGGCTATAAATCTACATGTCAGCAGCCTGGGAGTGAAAAGGGGAAAGAAGAAGGGAAAAAAAAAAAAAAAGGGAAAACAAACCATGTAACGAAAGAGGGATGAGCTCAGCGCCTGGAGGAGCGAGGCTTGGAGCTGGGGCATGACATCGCGAGGGGCGGCTGGGGGAGAGGGAGGGACAGACAGGGCAGGGGGAGGTGGCAGCCGCGCAGAGTGGCCGATGCACGGATGGGACCGTGCTCTTCCGGCGGGAGAGCTGGCGGGATGATGGATAGGCGTCGAGCACTGACGGTACCGTCTGGAAGGAACGGGACAGTTAATGTAATCTGAGTGCCGCTGGGGGAGCAGCCTGTGGGTCACCCCGAGCTGGCCACACGCCATGGGCTTCTTATAGACCTGAACGTGTCTTCTGAGTGAACTTTCAGAACTTCAGGTTTTGGTAGGGCTTTTCTTTCTTTTCCTTTTTTTCTTCCCTTTTTTTTTCCTTTTTTTTAATACAACAGAATCTCTGTGCATGGGGGGAACAGTGGATGAAGGCTTGAGAATCTGCCATGGATGCTGTTTAGGTTCAGGGGATGTTTTCTTGAGGGGATGATTGATGGCTCCTTTCAAGACAACCAGGATCATAAGCCTCCCCTCCCCCTGATCCAGAGATGGGCTGCACACATCCAATGGTTGCTTCCCCAGGCAGGACCGAGGTTAAATCCACGCAGATGCAGGCTGCAAAGGCAGAGAACCAGTCTAAGACTCTTGCAACTCTCCGTCACACTGTCCCTCAGAGATTAAGGCCTTTCAAGTTGAAGCAGCCAATATGGTTTCGATCAGTCCTGACAGATTTTACAGGAACTGCTTTTGTCTTGCTTCAAGCCCTCAGATGCTTGCGTTAAGCTTCTTCCAGCTAAGCGAGCTCAGGCTAGGTTTCCAGGGAAGGAGTTCAAGGGATATATAGGGGAAGAGGGGATCTGCGTTGCATGCCAATGGGAGCACTCTTACCGAGCATAGCATCGCAGCAGGGTTGGCCAAGGGAGACATCTCTGATCTGAGGTCCCCAGACCACAGGTCATGGGGATTCCAAAATGTTTTTACCCACAGCTAAGTTATTTGTCCCACTGCCCCTCCTGAAAGCCCCCAGTATGGATTTGGGGAGGATGCAGTTATAGTCAAGTTGCTACTGAGGGGTTTTGCAAAGAGCTCTTAGAGCCGTTGCTGCTTTCCATCCCAGAGATGACTTCTCCGTGGAGGGGGAAACAGCTCCAGTTCCTCCCAATCAAAGAGTGCTTTGGGTGGCCAGGGTGCACTGCAGCCCAAATAGCAAATGCCTTCTATGAACCTTCCTTGCCCCCTCAGTGTATTTGGGCTGCAAGGTCCAGTGTGACAAGGCATGAAAAATATTTTCTTTTGGTGGGTCAAATGTGTCTATGAGCCACTGACAGTGTTTCATGGAAAATATTAATGGAAATAAACCACGTCCCCCTTTCTGGCCACATTGGTTTAATATTCATCTAAGAACTTTAGAAGAGATCCCCACAACTTGGCAGAAGCATGTTGTGCCTCTTATTTTTCCCATGTTGTTTCATCACACAGGTGATGGGACAGACTGCACCCTAGCAAGGTTGTGGATGACACCAAACTGGAGGGGAACTTGGTTTTAGGCTGGACTTGTCATAGAGACCTCCAGAAATCCCTTCCTATCCCATTTATTCTGTGGGATCTCTTTAAATGCAAAATACAGCTCAACTCTGGACCATCAGGACACAGGCGAGAGCTGAGGATAAACTATGACCAGTCCATTGAACCCAGCTATGAAGTGACAGGAGAGGAGAAGCCAACAGCATACCATGCTGGGAAATTTTGCCACTCTACGTAGGGTATGCAATTTAAAACTCTCTCTGCTCCAGTGCTCCTCTAAATAATCTCTCATACCTTCTCTCACCCACTCACCCCTCACAAAAAAAAAAAAAAAAACCCTGCTTAGCCTAAGAGAACTGCTTACCCTAGGAAAGTCTTGCTTTTCATTTAATGAGAAAGAGGTGAAGATTTGGGGATGTGCAGCAGCAGAGAGCCTGAAAACAGAATGATATATTTCAAACCATCACTTTATAGATGGCTTCTCCTATGCGTGCTTCCACAGGCACTCAAAGACCTTCCAGAAAAGCAGTAATTCACTTTACATTTTGAATCTATGTGAACAATTCATAAACCAGAACTATATTAAACTACTGGAAGCCTGGAAAAAAATTCAAATGGCCATCAGTCAATTCTTTTGTCTCAGTCATGCCAAGTTTTGCCTAAAGCGTCTTTGAAAGACGGTGAGAAGAGAGCAGAGCAAGTCAGCAGTATGACGATGGGACCCGGGCCACGTCTGGGCCAGCAGGTCTTTAGTGAATATTCCAGCACATCCAAAAATGTGCTCTGGTGCAATCAGGGCAGCAGCTCAGCAGCACTGAGTGTAGATCCAGAAGACCTTGCTGGTCCCTGACACCTGGACCAGCACCTATCGACGTCCAACGGTGAATCCACAGCCCCATTCATGCACACACACCGCAGCAGGTCAAAACAGCACAGGTGGACTGGGATCCAGCCGGGTGAATAAAGACACTCATCTCTCAGCCTGGAACAGGGGATTCTTCACGCTGTGGAGTTTGCATCCGTGTTTCTCTTGGGCTCGTTCTCTAACTCGGACCTGGTTCAAGGCAAGTTGAAGTTCAGATGCTGGGGGGAAGGAAGATAATTTTTACATTTTTGACATAGTAACAATTCTTCTTTTTGCAAACTCAGAGACAGCAGCAGCCTCCTCATATCAGCAAGCGTTTACTTAGTAGCAGGAAGCCTGAAATTTGATGCTGTCTCCACAAAAATCCTCAAGTACATTTAACAATAGCCCTTGTTTATAGGCATCAAGCCGTCTGTTTTCCTCCCTTTTCCTACAGTGATGCAACAGCCACTGCTGAAGAATTTGCTTTCCGAGCCAGAGGCTCAGATGCATTTCAGTCCGCAGCATTTTTGGGTTTATTTCCAGATTTTCAGGGAGCAGATTCTGGCTTCATCGGCTAAATTTCTTCTACACTGTTGGAGGGAGGCTGGCCTGTCCACAGGGTGATTCATCCTTTCTGGAGCTGATGTTCAAAGGGGTGCATAAATGTAACTCAAGGGCAAGGTTGGGAAGCGAGAACATGGGTTTTTAGCCATGTTCCCCCCTGCTACAGATTTCCTGTACGGCCCTTGGCTCTTCACTTCATCTTATTGAAGGTAACTCAGTGTCCACCCACCGTGGGAAATGACCACTCTCTTGAGGCTCCTGTTTACACCTTCAACATGGGTCTCATCACGGTGTGCCCAAACAAGAGTATGCCTACTTGAACACTGGTCTTACTGGGAAGACACAGTGGAAGCAGCAGTGTAAGCATACCTGAGAGACTGCTGGAGGGGTGTTTTGGTGGCAGTCCGGTCCAATGGGCACAAATCTATGGCACTAGGACTCCAAAGACCTGCTTCTCTAGGCTTGTCCCTTGACTTGGTGGATAAGAACAGACGAAACCCCCTGCTCCTTGCAGGGTTGGGGTGGGGAGGGGGAGTGGATGACCTTTAAAGGTTCCTTCCAACCCAAACCATTCTGTGATTCCATGGGGTCAAATCTGTGATTCAGCTAACCCACACTGCGGGCAGAGGCAGGAGCTATTTTGGGACATTTTCTGTCATTTTCCACCTCTTGATCCCCCAGCAACCACAATTGCCGCTCTGGGGAGGTGACAATGCCCATCCCTGCCCAGGCCCTTTAGAATTCACTTCTTCCCTTGTCCATTAATTTGTCTGATCCTTGCTGATCCATCTGCCTCCTGGCACTTCCACAGAGGGCAGTGAATGTCTGCAGAAGTACTTTCTTTCATCTATTTTAAGTATCCACTAGCCTTGTTGACTGCCTTCTAGCTCCTGTATTATAGGATTTGGTGAACAACAGTTCTGCATTCAGCTGCCTGATGCACTTTTTCCACCGTTTAATTATACCCAATACAGCATTCTCTTCTCCAAATTGAAGAGTACCAACCTTTTCAGCCTCTCTTTATAGGGCAATTCAAATACCTTTGGGCAAGTCACTGCAAGCTTTCTGTGCCAAAGTTTTCAACCTTTCCATCGAGGATGTCACTCTTGCTAGCATCCTTTGGCTGCTGCTTTCAGTAAGATCCCTTCTCTCTGAGAAGCTCCAGCACATTCACAAGCAAATTAAATTAAACAGAATGACAGAAAACTCCTGTTGGTAGCACAGGGCCCAGGACCCACAGCTGTGCAGGTCTGAATCCACCTCTTCAGAGGCAATGAACTCTTATTCTGTCCACCTAAAAAATGGCTAGATCTAAGGAAGAAATTTTCTACAGTGAGGGTGGTGGAACACTGGCCCAGGTTACCCAGATAGGTGGTGGATGCCCCATCCCTGGAAACATTCCAGGCCAGGTTGGCCGGGGCTCTGAGCAACCTGGTCTGGTTGGAGATGTCCCTGCTCCTTGCAGGGGGGTTGGACTGGATGGGCTTTAAAGGTCCCTTCCAACACAAACCAGTCTGTGATTCTATGTCCCATAGGTCAGAGAAATGGTCACAGTACTCTGCTGTGACAGGGCAGTGGAGTGGGGACTGGGGGAGGACAGGTGTACCACGTGGCACCCCTGACACATTGCCCCATGGCTGCTTCCCCACCCTGTGACTTCCAGAGGCAAGACCATCATATAAACGTGGTACAGCACCATCGCATGCTTAAAACAAAAAATAAAATTTAAAAAATTATCTCTGCAAATAGTAGGCTTCTTCAGCTGTGTGTGAAACAACAAATGATGGGAAGAAGACACAAAAGGAGCATTTCATCACCTCCTGTCACCCTCCTGTATGGGACTTCCCTGTACTGTTGTGGCCTCCTTGGTTTGCAATAAAGTGGGAAGTGTGGGTAAAGCATCGCAAAAATTCCAGATTTTGTGAAATATCTGCATCTGCTCTCTGAGCAACAGACACACTGGTGTCTCTACGAGCCGAGTGACAGACCCCTCCGATCATGCCTGGAGCCAAGGTCTCTAATCAACAACTTTCTTGTGAGGGTTTTCAGTGTTTCTTTGGACTTGGCTGTTTGCAGCTGTTCCTGGGAGCTTGATAACAGCCATGGACAGAGATTATGGTTTGTTACTTTAATCTTGCTGCCCTTCAATGTTGCAAGTGACTTCTGCCTCTACTCCAGGTCCACAGGGCTCTCTGAGGAGGAATGCAATTACAAAAAAAGAAAAGAAAAGAAAACAAAACTTGCCATCGTTCACCATCAGACAGCAGAAAGAGAACAGAAAATACGTGCTACGTGTGCAGCTCTGCTGGGTGAAATGGAGGATTAAGATTCAAGAAGCCAATTTTCTGAGTCCATCAGCTTAATAGTATCACCCTTCCTTTCCATGGATTTATTTCTGACCCTTCTTTTTTTCTCTTTAAATGATAATTCTTCACCATGTGGATTATTTCTTGCAAACACACTTGGTGCTATTCTTTATCACACAAGTGAATATCGGTCAGAACAGCAGAAGTGTTCACGTTAAATAGGTAGGAGATGGAGACGCCACACTCATGCTTTACCTCAATAGTCCTCGCAGCACTGTGGGAAGGAAGATCAATCCTGCAATGTTTTCACCGGGCTTTACTCAGGCTACATTCAACGAGAGTTCAGTTCACGCCTCATTACTTGAAATGCAGCCACACACAGCTCAGTGTCAGCACTGGATTGAATGTCTGGGTTCCCCTTGGCATTTGGGATCTGCTTGAAGACCACCGTGTTGTCAAGGTGGACTATGCTTGGGTGGGGGAATCTCGTACCAGCTCTGCTTCATCAGGCTGCTTGAGGCACATGGCCAGGGTTTTACAGAGAAGGCTGAGATTTCATATTCAGTTTCAACCCATAGGGAAAAATAAAAAAAAAAAAAAAAATCCACAGAAAGTCCTAGACCAAGAAAAAGTCTGCAGAAAGCCTTAGACCAAGACAAGCCCAGTGGAGCCTCTCTATGAGCTGGAAGGTCTCATTATTAAGTAGACAGGAGATGTCAACAAGAGTTTTTCCCTGCAAGAGCTGATCAATGAACATGCTTGTGACAAACAGGGCAACTTGGTGAGTTGTACAGACTGCAGCAGGCGAGACCCACCTTCTCCCAGCACATCTCTCACATCCTGTGCTCTCACATTAATGGGGATTTTATCCTTGCTCATAAGCCCATCAACTGCAGAGATGCTGGATAACACACCAAAATGAGCTCTCGATCGTACTCAGGCTGCGGTTAGAGGTAGCACACAGCTCCCTGAACCTGACCGTGCTGATGAAAGGACAGAAGGTGGTGAGCAGGACCCAGAATGGGCTATACCATCAGCAAAAAGGTTTGGGGGACCCATGTGGTGCCAGTGCTATGAATAAATAAAACACGTTTCTCGCTATCCATCCACCCAGCACCTCTCAGCAGCACACAAACCAATTTAAACAGACAGGCAGGAAAGAACGATCCTTTATCTCGCAACGCGGTGAAAGGCAGCATTGTTGGGCCGGATGGTTTCATTACCCCCTTGTGTGTGATTCCGTGCATCGGAGCTTGCGTTCCAAAAAGTGAAGAATGACCTGTTACGCATGTGCATGGGCGTGTACACAGCTTCTCTCTGCATCTCCGTGGCAAGGGTTAGTTACACACCTTGTCTAAGGGACAAAGCCCCGCTCTGCCGTGCTGCGTTTTTTCGGATTGGCTCCGTATTCCCTTGTCTCCAGTAGACAATTAGGAGCAGGCCTCCAGGAGTGCTCTACGCTCCGAGAAACCCAGAAAAGCCTGTGCCAATCCCCCAGTGACCTCGTGACCCGGAGGTAACATCCATACTAAGCTGTTTTTAAGACAAACAGAAGGAAATACTTAGGTGTAAAATTACTTGACAGAAGCCAACCCGTTTCCTTTTTTGACAGGGCAAAATAAATAGAATAATCATCCACGATCCTGAAAAACCCAACCACCCACTAAGAGAAAAGGGGGGCTGCACGCTCTTTTTGGACGATGCCCTGTGCCCCTTGAACCGGAGAGATGGGACTGTCCTAAATTCCTCCATCATGCATCTGAGTGCACGAGAGGAGCAAGGAATGGGAGCCAGCCAGGTTCCTTTAGCTTCCCCACCACCCTCTTATCAAGACCCTCTTCTCCCTCAAGGCTCTTCTGCAGGCTGCAGGGCCCCCAGCCCCTCTGCTGAACAAGGTTACCGTCTTTTTTCTTGTCCAACTGCCTTGCAATACACCTTAATCTCCAGAAAGCTAGACCCATGTCAGTCAGGAACAAGTTCACTAGCACACTTTTTAGCTGATGTGGGAAAATAAATGGGGAACAGGAATAGTCAGAGATCACCTTATAATAATACAGATTGTATCTATTCATAATTTTTGCTTTTGGCTTTTCAATAGACGTATAAGTGGATTAGTAAGAAGAAATTGTGGATTTTTTTTTTCCCCTCAGTTAAAAATAAAGTTTCCTTTCCACTTGTACCTGGGAAAGAGCAGCTCTTCATTAGGCTAACCAACACATTTTGGAAGGACAAATATCATCTGGCTTATGTCAGATGAGTCAACCTGGAATGAGACCAGTGGGGAAAGAATTGAGATACTTTCTATACACAGTGTCAAATTCAGAAGATTGAATTCACTTGGAGACTTAGGAACCCAAGATGGAAACATCCTGGCTTCATCAGATACAAGAAGCGTTCCTTGCAAAGTCGTACTCCTGTAATTTTGGGGAAGTGTCTGGGAATTCCCCACAGTGCCACCAGCCTGGAGAAAGCTAGGCTAGCAGCCAGTGACACCTAACACAGAGGCTTTGAAATAATTTAATCCCAACAAAACACAGAAACCTAGACACACTCAGAAAACTTATGGCAACCCGAAAGTGCTTTTCACTGGATGTCACTGGCTCTGATTTTGAAGCTTTTTTCTTTATTGTACAGTTCTAAGAAACAATTCTCTGCTTTGTGTCCTGCTCCAGAGAACCATATTAAGACGAGGTCTGAAAACCCAAGGTTTTTAAGATATTTTGAAGATTGATGTTGTTGATTCTACAGGGGAAAAAACAACAAAAACAGCTGAAAGGTGTAGAAAAGGTCTACTAACTTATGAATGTCACTGCAGGGATTGAACTCCAAGTCCTAGTGGTTTTTAAAAATAGATTACCCAAACACCTGCGAGGCCTCTTGCACGCAGATGGTCCTGCCTCCAGAAAGGAGGCTATGCCAAGCGACCTCTCGGAGACCTTACCAGGCATATTTTCGTGATTCCTTCAGCAGGTTTGTGCTCCAACCCTGATGAGATACACTGCCAATGTGATGTCACAGGAGAGAGTGTCTGTATTTCTTGGAGTTACTTTGCTAAATTAGAGAAACATTGACATCAGGAATGAAACAAAAGCTATGCTAAAAGGAGATTGGCGAGATTGCAGAGTCAACCACCCAAACAACAGAAAACGCCACAATTCAGACTGCCTTTCTCTTCCCTGGGTTAAACCACCCCTTCTTCTCCTGGGTCATCATGGACCATGTTTTATTACCTGAATTACTTTTCTTTCACTTCTCTCTCCATCTCTTTTTGAAAGGACACTGACCCCTCAAGACACAATTTATCAGCTAATACCTCTTCCACTCCCAGAGTGGAAAATCTGCTTATGTGTCTTACGGAGCATTAGTTTGTTTATACGTCCCAGGATAGCACGACAAGAGAACATTGCTGACTCACATGCACAATGTGACTCATTGTAAACCCCAGGTCCTTCCCCTCGTGCTGTCCCTAGCCAGCCTCCCTCCAGCCTTCCTAGGCTGGTTAGCCTCCCCTAAGCATGGGCTTTTGTGTTTGTGCCCGTGGACTCACAGCCTGTTTTTCCAGGTTTGTGGAGTCTGCTTTGGACTCCTTTCCAGTCCTCCAGCAGGCTCTTTCCTCTCCAGCCCTGGCCAATGCCACCTGCACATCTCATACGTAAAGTCCGTATCTCTTTATGCAGGTCACCAATTGAGATATCAATTGTCCCCAAGCCCTGGAGAGCACAACTCTACAGAGCCTTCTGTGGCAGCAAACAACTTGTGAAACTGTTTTTGCACACACTTCTGCTACTTCATCAAACAGAGCTGCTGACAGTAGTGATGTCCTCTTCTCTTTGGACTGAGAAGGGAGTGATACTTTGCCACGAGATGTCTGAAGAGTTAGTGGAGCTATGAAAGGATGGCGCTGGGTGGCTTTGGCAGGGAAAGTTGTTGCAAGTTAAAACACTTCCCTGTGACCATGACAGCATCCATCACAAGACAGCAACAAACCTGTTTCACAGCACCATCAAACTATGTCTTCAGAAGGCTTCTTAGTTAACTAAGGTGAGTTGGTTTTCTGCAGGAATAGCAAACAATACTTTTGTAAGACAAAGACCAGCACTACTTACTACCTAAAGCTCAGGATAAAGCAGTGTTCAAAAAGAAAAGCAAAACACCAAAAAGGACAAACAAAAAATCACCAACAAACAAACACCACCAAAAAGAAATCCCACCATACACAGGATTTCAGAATTCAAAGCAAACATCCCGCTTCCATTTTTTTTTTTCCTCACAAGTAAATAAACTGTTCTAGCTAAAAAAATTTAAAGGAGGAAATAAAACACCAGAAAACGCAAAACCCACCACCTTCACACCCTCTCTCAGAAGGGAAAAATGGGGAGGGGGAAAAAGGAAGCTGAAATGAAGTGACACCGGTAGGCTAGCATATAGTGAGATTTCCTCCTTACCGGCTATGCTGAAGTTTCTAAAAGCAGAAACCATCCTGAACAAACTGAATAATACACAGTGGAAGGAAATCCTCCTCCAACTCCCCTGGAGAGCAGAGTGACTGCAAAAAAAAGAGGAGCCTACCTGAGCATCCCTGGGCTACAGCAATATATGTTCTGAGACAAGCTAAATCAGTTCTTCTCATTAACCCCCAGGTGGATTAAATCTAATTCTCTCAGTACTAACTACCAGGGTCAAATTACCTCAGGGTATAAATCAGGCGAGGGTGTAAATAGCATGCACCTGATGCCATAAATGTCTGGGAGCTATGACTGGGTAAGGGCAGGATCTATCCCTTCCCCTTCCCCATGCACATACTGGGCAGTGTTTGCTTCTATATGAAGCCTGTTGACTCCACCAATTTTTTCAGTGGTTTCAGCTGGGACTTGGGCATAGCTGCCACACAGTGGGCACAGCTTTTGGGATGGGTTAAAAAGAGTTATGCTTTAATTAAGTGCCAGGATGTCCAAGTACTCTCCTCCTGGCATGTTCTCCTCACTTTATTTCTGTTTTTTTACTGCTCTCAGCTGCATTCTAGAAAGGAAAGAGATAATTTACATCAACCTTTTCCCTGCTGCAGGTTCTTCCCCAGCGTATCACAGGCTTTGTGATGATTTAAGGGCATGGAGTTGCCTGCATTCTACTTCCTTTTTCTGCCAGCTACTGCTTTCCTTCCCCTAGGTTCGCGTGGGAGCTTGTAGTAATTTTCTTATTTTCCATCCTACTTCGTCTGTGACCTAACATCAGCTTTGTTTTTTCAAACCATAGCTGGTTACTGGACGGAGATCTTGCTGGAGCTTTGTATCACAGCTGCCAACTTTCTTTTGTGATCTAGTAATTTTGAAACTCAACCAATAGCTAAACTGTTTCAAGGAAAGCTCTCAAGCATAGAGTATGTTTGTTTCTTGCCTAGAACTGGCTTGGTTTTAAGACCCTCAAAGTCTGAGGAGCTATGGTGGTGTCAATGAGACAGATCACTTTAAATGTCCAACAGTTATCTCAAGCATTGTTGAGATTTTGTGGTGTCTGTATTCAAGAGAAAAATTCAGACTACGCACATTTTGTGGCTGCTAGATTCGGAAACCATAAAAAAGGTATGGGAGCAAGACATGGTTTAGTAGGTGTGGTGGTGTTAGGTTGACGGTTGGACTTGACGATCTTGGAGGTCTCTTCCAACCTTAAGATGCTATGATTATGATTCTATAAAATATCCAGAAATACCTACAGGACTTTCCCTACAGGTGTTTCACACTTTTGTCATCTGGGTAACCTGTTCTCACTGGACCTGCTCTGAGAAGCAGGTTGAACTAGAGGTTTCTGTAGGTCTCTCTAAATCTGTGTGGTTCTGTACCTCCTCTATCAATGTGTTACATGAAGAGGTAATGTCATCGGTACTTAGGAGAAGTCTGCTCTTTCAAACCTTTCTTCCTTGTCTTGAAATCCATTTCCATGATGGTAAGTCCTGCAAATTTCTTTTAACCAAAAATGATAGTGCAACAGAACATGAGATCTTGGCCAAGAAGTAGCAGATGCTACCGGCTGTGGAAGCTCAGAATTCCCAAACGGGGAACACAGTTCTATAGCCCTGGCTGGGGCTTAGTTAAAGCAGACTGCCATCTCCCAGAGTTTCCATGATAAATGCTGGAAAAGAGCCCAACCTACAAAGTGCAGGTCTGATTACAGCTTTACTACGGTTTTGCCATTAGAAGCAGAACAGGTAGGAACGTCTAAACTTGTGGTTGCCTGAAACTTTTCACTTTAAAGCCCTGTTTCCACCTTACAGCGCTGTCAAAAATTAAGCAAAGCACCATGAAATGCGGGGTGTATGCCATAGGCTGGATTTCCCTGGATACTTCATGCAAAATAGTCCAGCCAAAACAGTTTCTGAGAACAAAGCTAGGAGGGGGAAACACATTGTTTTACCTATGGTAAATGGTTCTGGAAAGCTGCAGTATGCCTTTGACTTTGAACAGGCCCTCAAAATTTTGCAGGGAGCGCCCTGCTAAATATCCCTGTTGCAGATATGTCTTTTGGCACTGATGAAAGAATTTTCCCAGACTTAGAATCATAGAATCAGAGAATGGTTAGAGTTGGAAGGGACCTTCAGAGGTCATCTAGTCCAACCCCCCTGCAAGGAGCAGGGACATCCCTGACTAGATATATTTTTCTGAGTGTAATATGAAGATATATAAGTGTGTCAGTCTAATCTGCTTTGCTGTCCATAAGAACAGACAAAAGCAATTAGCTGATCTATTTGTTTCCTTTCATCAACAGGTCTACTGGAAGACAAGAAGCAAGACCATACTGTATTCTTCTTTGGGAATACCAGAACGGTGGGAAAGAATGACAGAACTGGTCATTAGGAAAAAGTGAGTTCACCTATTTCTTGGAAATTATTCCCAAGGAAATACTTAACTCTTATACAATCACACACACACCTACAGACCTAGAGTGACGTCCAAGAGCAAGGCCCTGCCTTCTTTATGTAAAAGAGAGAGGGAAAAATCAAGAATTAAGATCTAGAGAATAAAATTCAAGACTTTCACAGTGAACATGTTCATCGCATGCAGCTGCTGCTCGGCTGCAGGCAGGGCTCTAGTTCTGTCTCAACCGCTGATCTGGTGGGCATCTCATACTACACCCAATCTGCTTAGACTCAACTAAAACTATGGCTAGGGAGCTGTGATGTCCTAAGAAATCCCTCAAGGCAAGTATGAAAGTGCCTATACTCCTTCCTTTCCATGTAAGACATAGCTAGGAAGCTGGGAATTGCTCAGAATTAGGCACCAGACTCAGATGGGTTGCACTGACACACATCTCAGTTGCAGACTCCCTGCCAGTGTTTCCAGCTCCTTTCCCTGCCTCTTCTTCCTAAAAGTAGGAGAGTTTCTCAGTACAGAGTGTCTTGGAAGAGTGTACCTACCGTTTAGGTTCACATCCAGGTGTGGAAGAAGGCCAGAATGTCACAGACTTACCTATTTGGGACATTTTTATTTGAATGTTGTAGGTGACCCTGTCCACCACCCACCTTCTGAGTTCCATTTCAATTTTCCATGGTGACCGCTGCTCAGGGGACATGGGTCACAGCTTGAATTTGGGAAGTTCAGTCCCAGAGCTGAGTCGCCTCTGTCTGAACAGCTCTGTTCTCTCTGGTGTAGTTCCTCTGTCTGTAAAAGGCATTTGCAGGCAGAAGCACTGCAGTGTCTGTTGTAGGTATGGAATAAATGATGAAACCCTACCTTGATGTACCAAAATGGAGCATTTTATCTCCGCAACTGAGAGCAAAGGCACATTGCCTGTGATGGAGGAAGAAGGAATAGGAATTAGTTCTCTCCCCCCAGCTCTAGTATTTCAGGCTTGGATTTAAAGAGCAGCCAGAGGAAGTTTGGCCTTGAGTTCCTACTGAATTTAGCCGTTTTACTGATTTAGGCACCTTTGATTAAAAAAAATGAAGAAGGGAAACCCTTGTTTTTGCTGCTTCCAAAAAATGCTCGCCAGAGCCCTCTGTTCCATCAGAGACAAGCACTCCAAGATGTCACCAGGAGTTTCATGGCTCCAGCCAGGGAGCAATGCTCTTCGCTGCCGTGTTTTTCCCTTCACCGTGACTCCACCCTGCTGACCTTTAAGTGAAGTAATAGGCTGACGAGAACACTTCCAAAGCGGAGCACTTTTCCGACTGCCTTACAACCCCTCTCTTTCCCTCTGTCTATCAGACCCAATAAGTATAAGCCTCAAACACCAGTCCCACCGGCATCTGCCAGGATAGATTTCCAAGTTTTTTTATGGGCTTCATAAAGTTGGGATCAGGGGATTTTTCCACAGGACTTGAGTAGAAAGAAAGACTTTCTCCACCTCTTTTTTTAACTTCATCTTTAATTCTTTCATTTGGGAAACGAGCTCATTCTGAGAATAAAAATAACCCCTTGATTTGTGTACTTCTTCCTTAAAACAGAGCGAGACTTGTTGGTGGATCTAATAAAGTTTTTTTTCTCTCTTTTTTTCTCTCGTGCACTGTTAGGCTGTAATTTTATCCAGATGCCTTTGCTACTAATAGCCTTCCACTTTGTGTTTTTGTATTTCACACACATGCGTGTGCCAGGCCATCTTTTCTTGACATATCTCACATCTTTTTCACCTTCTCCTGAAGACCCACGCTAAAGATCATCGGACTCTGTCAGTCTCTTCCTCCAGCCTGTACCTCCTCACTTTCATGGTTTATAATTTCATCTTGATTATTGTAACACCTTCTCCTTCTGTTTGGTTAACATATTTCTGAGGTGCCTGGTGGCCAGCACCTCAACACTGCACAAGAAGATCAAAGCAAACAGTTAAAGGAAGAAACAAATAGATGGCCGAGCCAAACCAAGGGACCTGGTAATAAGTCTGTGTCCGCTACCTTCTCCCAGTCCCAGCTGAAGGAAAAGAGATTCATTCACAATTACAGCAGATGAAAAAAAAAGCAGTAACAAATTAAGGGAATGAAAAGGATGGAGATGTCAAACCATATTGTTGCTCAAGGGTCTGTGGTGATGAACACTGGTTACCCATCAACCAGAGGGATTGTTAGAGATGTTGGCCATCAGCTGGGAAAGCCTTGTTCACAACCTGTTCCCGAGTGGCAGGTCTGTGGCACAGGGTCCATCTTTTCTCTTTGTGTTTACACAGCCTTGATGACCTCTCTGGGGTCCTAAGGCCATGACCGAACTTCTTTGCTGTTCTGGTAACACAAATAATGCAGAAACTAAGAGCAGCTCCACTCTGGCCAAGCACCTATGCACGATTGGAAAGTGGTAATAGTGGTCACACAATGAAACGTGTTTCATGGGAAAGAGGAGAGGAGGAGAGCACTCAAGTCTTCCCAGCCCTGATTCCGAGATGCTGCCTCTAATGCCTTCTCTGATGTCTCTCACAAACACAAAAAGTTGAGGATAATGTTCAGTTACCTTAAGTCACATACTTAATTTTATTTGGGATGTCATGGGGTACCCCAAACACATGTAGGGCTGGTGGATGTGAGACAGCAGCTGAGGAAAGCCCTTGCCCTTCTGGAAAGGCAGTGGCAGGCAGGTGGGAAATGGCAGCAGATGCATTTGCTTGGGCAACTGAATTCCACCTTGAAGCCTTCTTCTCCAGAGGGCAAAGAAGACTTTGCCATCAGGTCTTACTTGCTCTGAATTCCTGCAGAGGAGACAGGGAAGAGGGGAGGACCAGCCCAGCAAGGTCTGTCCCACAGTAATGCCTCCTTTTCAGTAGAAACCACATTCTAACTGGAGTCTTGCCTGTTGGCAAGACTGAGACCGAGAACTTATTCTCCACTCTTTAACCTGTACGTGATCAGAGACTGACGCTAAAGCTTTTCAGATTTAGAGTAAGCTCAGTGAAACTAAACTGCGTCGAGGCCACAGAAGCCCACTGCAATATAACAATATTTTTTCTGTGCACACACCTTGTCATACAGCAAGCAACTGGGATTGGGGAAGAGCGTTTCTACTTGCTCTGGCACGAATAGATATGTTGGCTGCCCAGCACTGTGTTAACCCAACTTCTACCTAATCTTGTCCAAGAACTTGCGCAGTAATTGACCCACGTTATGATCATTCTGTGTACAAATTTGTCCTCTCTGCAAAGCTTTCCAGACAAACCTGACTCAGGAGCAAACATTAGCTCCTCCAGAGAGGACACAGCAGACTGCCTGCACCTTGAGGGTCCAGGGCACTTTATCTTTCTCTTAGCCATCTTTATAACCCAACTGTTTTGAGTTACCCCTTCAAAGTCAAGAGAAACCTTCCAGTTGCCCTGGCTTGTTGGCTTTTCTTTTTTTTTTCTTTTTTTTTTTTTTTT
>JAAGAY010005981.1:0-14461 GCA_011801015.1 Ardeotis arabs
TTTTTTTTTTTTTTTTTTTTTTTTTTTTTTGTTTTCATCTTAATCTTCTTTCCCAATTTAGCAACACTAAAAGGAGATGCTGAGTTACTCTTACATGTCTTCTCAATTTTTTTTTTTTTAATCTTGAAGGATAAATTGGCTTTGAAATACGTAAGAAATTTAGCATGTATGACAATGAGATTTCTGGGCATAACATGTAATGCTGAGAAGCACCATTTTCTAACTATATGAACTGGTATCAGCCATCTCTCTTCTGTCCCTGAGCAGAAACCTGTATATTTAGCAGGACCAGGGTACCTGCAGTTTGGAAATCACCGTTATGGCACTGGCTGCTAGCTTTCTGTACCTCCTCTGGTAACTGGTAGAAGTAAGCTAACTGCCTATGTTAGTTTCTCTGCATCTTTACTCTCTCTTATTCTCGAGGAGGTGACCCACAACAGCAGCTAGGGACCAGATTACTTGGCTATCTGCATCACTTGCACAAAGTGCTTGAAGTGTTACAGCTACCAAAGGTGCTACATGGTGTTTTTGGAGAAACTGGGGAATAAACAGAAGAGGGTGGTAGAGGAGATTTTTATTCTGTACAACAGATATATATATGAGGGACAGAGAAAAGTCTTCTGGAAACAGATGATGTCTTCTTCTCTGCTTTTCTTAGGACTCCTTGTACAGATGTTGTTTTCTGTCTATACTCTTCTCCCTTTAACGCTCAGTTGTCTGAGGTTTCAAACAGGACTGCAGAAGACCAATGATGTGTTTTCTCCATAAAGAAAAGGATTATGTTGTGCTCATCAGAAAGAATAATGAACAGTGCTAGCTTCTTTAGATGATAAATCAGTATAAGGAATAATTGTAACTTATGTTTTGATGCCTGATGAACATTTAGGGGTTTTTTGTCTTCTTGAAGCATGACTTTACTATTGGTTATACTATCCATCTCATTTGAAAATCTGATTTTAGTGTTTGGTTTTGATCTCCTGAGATATTAAAACCTATACAATTCTCCTAGACAGTTAGTAGTGCATCTCCTCGTTTAAAAAACCCCCACCGAACTTATCTGTGCATCTGTTCAAACAAGTCTTCTACCTATTAAAATGAGAGTGTGTGTGTAATAATTAGGATAGCTGGTTTTTGCCTAAAATTTGTTTCTTTTCCTTTATGAAGCCAACCTTGTCCTATTCTGCCTCGCAACATAAATACAATAGGTCAGATTCTGCTGTCAGTATTGTTTTCCTGGATAGACCAGACATTATATGTTTCATGGTTTTGATTTTGTGGCTTTGGTTTGTTTTTTTTTCTTTCTGTGCCTGAATGAAAGGCAGGGTATTATTGTATCACTTCATTTCATATCAAATTACATTGTCACATAATGATATAATTGCCAAGGACAAGCAGATGCAATTGTTATAGTGCAATAAAATTTCACAACTGGGAAGACTGTTTGTATTTTCATTTAAAAGTTTGGTTTTCAATATGAAAGTTTGTAACACAGTTGGAATGTGAGTTTCAAGACGCTTATAGTTCACTTCAGCTGATGTGGCTTTATTTAGGTTTGAAAATTAAGAAAAAAATTGAAAGTATCAGTACCCAAACTATAGAAAATACATAGATTGTGCTGAGGTCTTCTCTGTGCAGCAGGCACTTCAGCAGTGTGAGTGCTTTCCTCAGTGAGAACTGATGTTGGGGCTGAGGGACTTCCCAATGGGAGGGGAAGATGCTGGCATGAGTAATTTTCAAACATATTTTGTGTATAGCAAGTCACACACTACACCATAAGCTGTGTTTTCATTAGTCAAGTTGACCTTTATTGAAAAAGAAAAATGTGGTGCATTACAACAAATTAATCTATATGAAATGCAAAACTATAATGAGAATTTATCTTCTTCTTTTTTTATATAATCTATGGAAAGAAAATGGTAAAAGCAAATATTCTGTAAAAAAATAGAGGCCCCAAAATTCCTTTTTACAGTTATTTAAGTATTAAGACTTAAACAAATATTTCCTTTTAATTGTTTTTCTGAACGATTTCTTCTCTTTTGATTGATGCAACTGCAAGTGGAAAACTCCTAAATTTACAGATATTTTACTGGATATGATATCTTTAAATTTTTTTCTCCCTCATCCTGTCTGCATTCATTACAGGCAAATCAATGAAAATTGATAAATCCATGATGGAAAAAAGGAATGTATTTGTATTCATTACAGGGGATCGGGGATAATAATAAAATGTAATGTTGTTATAGCGAGATATAAACCCAACCTAAGGAATTGTTCAATATGTGAATAGCTAGATACATTTCATTACTGTGATATGGAGCAGCTTGATAGCGGAAGCCAATAATTTAAAAAATCTTGAGCACAGGGTTATGCTGACTATACAGTTCAATACGTTAATTGACAATAAATCCTGCTTGCCTATAAAAAGCACTTGACTAGTCATTTTCAAGATGGTCATGATTTTTTATGATGCGGAACTTTTAATTTACAGGGATGATAAAAATAGATTTACTTTCAGCCACTTGTATTTGATTTAATTACCTAATCAACTATAAATCATCTACTATTGAAAAAGTAATTTAACAGAGATGATATTTTGTCATCATTTTTTTCTTAAATAGGAGAGAGTCTTTTGTAAAGGAAGGTGAAATAGGCTTTAGAGGAATTAAAAAATTCTATCCTTTTTAAGTGTTAGAAGTTCAGAGTCAAGAAGTTTCGATTTACTGAATGAAGGCCTTGATTTTTGGAAAGACTTGTTTATGATTACCTAATCTCCTGTTCAGAAAGCACATAGTGAAAGAGCTCTACGGCAAAGCACTGATCTGAAACAGGCCTTGTGCCATGGAACTTCCCTCTGTCAGAGACCCATTTGGGATAACACCATGCCATTCAACGATGAGAAACATACAGTGCAGCCATGGAGAAAGATGAATTACAGGTGTCAAAAAGGGACTCAAAATAAGAACTTATTGTAAAATTTTTGTTGTTTGCTGTTCTCGTTTTACATTATTTTAAAAACAGATAAAACCCCAAATTCATTACAGACATATCTCCTACTGTCTAAGTAGAAGCAGGGGAGCAAAAGAATAAGGAAAATGAAATGCACATAGCATTATTACATGGAAAAAAACTGTGTGGTCCAGATGAGGAAAAAAATACTGTGTTAGTGGGGAATTA
This sequence comes from Ardeotis arabs, assembly GCA_011801015.1. Classification (NCBI taxonomy): domain Eukaryota; kingdom Metazoa; phylum Chordata; class Aves; order Otidiformes; family Otididae; genus Ardeotis; species Ardeotis arabs. The sequence continues at coordinate 3,175 of JAAGAY010005981.1, forward strand.
TGAAAATAATAAAAGCTAAGAAAGTACAAAAAGTAAAGATAAGGAACATTGACATTATGAACGAAGAAATGCTAGAAAATATCTCCTGGAGTGTTTGGGTCACTTTATGAGTTGGGAATAAAGCCAGTTTCTATAATAAAGGGTATAAGAATCATGTGAAATAATGAAAACCAAATGGGAAAGTGGAGATTTGAGATTAAATTACCCTGATAACTAGAAGGCTTTATTAAATTTAAGGAAACAAACACAAAGAAAAGTATATATGTTAATAAAAACGTGCATTTTTCTTATGGGTAAAAAGAGTTTTAAAGACCTTGAAGAAACAGATACATTATAAATCCTCTAACTCTTTCCAAGGAAGACTTAAGTACTTTACATTTTAATTTTCACAATCAAAGGTTTCATTCTGGGAAGTCCATAGTGTAATTCACAACCAACATGAAATTACATCTGCCTTCACAAAATTCCTAAGAATTACCATTCTTAAATGAAAATTGCCATACTGAGTTAGACTTGTACCCTTTTATCAGATGAGGTACTTGGAAGGCAATATAAGAAACCCTGAATAGGATAATTAGGTTATAGCTTACCTACACAGAAGAGTTGTGTTTTCCTACTCAGTGAGAGGTTTGATTACATTGAGACACATTAAGGTTATGCTCTCTCCAACAGTTCAGGGCTTCTTTTTAACTCTCCTTTTACTCAATGGACTGTTAAAATTTAAGGGATTTCAGAACAATTATTTCATACAACTACTCATGTATGGCTGCTGCTAGGGATAAGCTTTTGAATTAAGTCTTGTTTCAACTCTCATTGACTTATTTTGGGTTTGGGTCTGGGTAATAATTTTCTGAGAATAGATGGCTGTCTTGACTGTATATGTTAGCTGACTGGATTTTTCTTCTCTTTGGCTTTACTTAGTATAAGAAATTCTACATTGAAGCTGTCCTGATGTCATGCCTTGTGTCTGCTGCCTCAGAAACAGACATGGCCCCAACCTAAAGGGAGGTCATGGCACAAATTGCACAGTCACATGAGGCACTCCAACATTTCTGTCCAGAGGAGTACAGGTGTAGGTGGTGACCTAAATGGCTTTTTCCTGGGGAAAAAGAATGAGTCTCCAAAACTGTTCTTCTCAGTGGTGGCTGAATGCTCTTTTGGCTGAGAAGTCACCTAGATAACAGAAATCTGAATGTAATATTGTGGCTGTACTTTTCATGTGCTAAGTCCTGCTAGATTTTTGGTGTGAAATTTAAACAAATGTAGTCCCAAAATAAATACCATGATGAGCAGTATGCAAGATGTTATCGTCCTTTGAAATATTGAAGAGTACTTTATTCCCTGAGTAGACACTGGGCTTGTTCAAACACAGATGACGCTTCAAAGTAGTTTTAAAGGTGACAGCATTTACTATAACATTTACTGGCAGACAGGAAGAGACGATGTCACCTGTTTTGGTGGTTCAGGCAGTTACTTGACTCATTTGCTTCGTTTATCTGTTAGTTCCCTGGCAGCTCTTGACAAAAAAAAACAGAGCACTGCCAAGTAGCTGCTTTTACACAAATAATCTTCCTTAGTGTAGAGTAACTTTCATGTTAATTGGCATCTAATCACTGGTGGGTAAAGGATACACTGGAAGTCAAAATGGGGTTGCAATGGGAGGAGAGCAGGAATTTCTGATGATCATACTATTGAGCATTGAATTCGTCTATGAATATTTCCAAAAGACTTAACATGTTTCCCTTCTCCTGACCTCACAGTACAGGGCAGTTGCTGCCCTTCCAGGAACCAGAGACGAAGCGAGACAAACGTACAGCCCGGGAACTGCCGCAATATAGTTCCCATAGCAACAGGAACTCCGTGAACACCCTCAGAAGTTTCTTTCCCCTTCAATATTTATTTTGCATTTGTGTACTTTATCAGGCTAAGTGTTTTAAAGCCAACATTTTGATTAAATTAATCCCGCTTAAGTTGCTTAGGAAAGGAAGAATAGCAGAAAATGGCAGAAAGAGAAGAGAACATGACATCTGTAATGACTTTGGTGATTGGTTGTTTTGTATCCAGAAGTATACTTCTATTTTTTTGTGTGTGTGAATTTTTGCCTTAAAATAGTCCTTCTCTTCCCAAATATGCTCTGATAAACCCCACTGAAGTCAGTAGTTTTATTGTCTGTAAAACTCATGTTGGTGGGGAAAAAAAAAAAGTAATATACAACACAATATAACTGAGACCTGAACTTTTAAGATATTTCCACTAAGAATTTGACTTTTTTTCCTGTGTTCAAGGACCACTTCTCAAAGTTACATCAAGGGTATGACAGTTGTTTAGATACCATATCCCTATCACACATTCCAGGCTGAAATACTGCAGATGGATTTGAGGAGTTTCCTCGAACAAGTGTAGGTCACAACATTTTCATCTTTTTAACTGTATGTTTCCAGATATTCTGTCTTGAAAATGCACTCTGTTGCCAGATATAAGGGCTGTGAATGATGCTGCACTGCAGCTGCTTCCATAGAATTAAGGCAGAATTCTGCTATGGATTTTTCTGAGGAGGACTGAGTCCATTCTGAATATTTATTTATTTATTTATATTTAGACTGAAGTAGATGTGAAATAAGTATCAGAACTGGCATTTGCTCAAACATAATAAATGAATAACAAAACTTTTTTTTTTTTTTTTAATGGAGAAGAAACTGTCAGAATTATTTAGGAGCTGTTGGTACTAACAGCAGGGCAGAAAGAAAGATTCTTTTCATTATTGTAGGAAGACACTGACTGCCTTTAAGTAAACTTCCTGAAAGCACTAAGTAAAAGCTATAACTTCCTTTTGTTGTTACTGCAAATCCAAGTATAAATCGGGAATTGACCCAGACAGCAATTCAGTTTATTTTAACCTTTCAAACTCTAAAAAGGTATGTCTTACTTCACTCGGTGTTTGCTGAAAATTATGATTTATTATTTTTCATGTAATGATCTGGATGTTCTCTAAACAATCATTTTCAATGTTTCCCGGGCTCTGACTTAGTTCTCTAATACAGATTCCCTAATTCCCTCTCCCAGAGCAAGTTTGTGTGTCCCATCTGCAGTGTTCCTAATGAGTTGCTAATGAGGCTTTGCAAATGTAGAGGCACAGACCATGAGGTGGTGGTGCTAGGAGGCTGATCTGGAGCTGGTGTGGTGAGGGAGGACTCGGCATATGCGAGAGTTTAGTTATTGTCTCGCTCCCGGCACTTTTCCCTATGTAACCTTAATGCCCAGACCTTTAAGACAGGAAAGAAAGATTCCTGGCTCTACTTGGATGCTTTTATTCAATTAGCACTGTTTTGTATACCCTACTTAGTGCAGGAGTCTTACATTTTACATTCCTAAGTTCTGTAGCTGAAAAGGGAAAACAAAACCCTCACCCGATGGAAAGAGAATTCCTGATTTACCAAAATCAGCCTCGCGTTCCAAATTGATGAGGATCACATTTTGAGTTGGTAACAGATGGAGAAGTGCTGAGTTTTGCCTTACTGTCTATAATGCTTCTCTTGCTAGAATGTGTTTTTATTTCTTGTATAGTTCACTTGAGTCTTATAATTCCAGTAAGATCCCTCATAAAGAAAACAAGGCACTTTCAGAGCCTACGCTGCCTATTTATTCCCTCCCCTGAAGAACAGCGAGTCTGATTTTGTTCAAATGAAATATGGACTAATTAAGGTGAAAGCATTTCATACTTTTCATCACTTATTTTGGTTAGTCAAATTATATTCATTTAATCCACTTAGTCTGAAGTATCTTTTTTCACTAAAAGTAGTGAAAAGAATGCTGGTGAAGAGAGTTAGGTTAGTTGTGAATTCCCCACTTCTCAAGAAAATGAGAAAAACAGAAAGATTTAAAAGAATGAGTAGTTGGGGCGCTTGTGTTAATCACCTTTTTTGTATTGCCATTTTGGATCAAATTAACCTTTCAGTTTGTGTCCCCTATGTAATATGTGGGAAGGTGCCTTACTCTGGGAGCAGTGTATGGTGTGTTGTCACTACAGAACATGGCCATGGATCATTATTCAACATTTCTGCAAGTTAAGAAATAATTTTAATATGCTTTTCCTTACTGCTTAAGCTGCTTACTTACCAAGTTCAATCTTCTTTCAAAAAGAGACTCTTTATTTGTGAAAGTATTTATACAAAGAATACCAGCATTATTTTATAGTGACTTTCTAAAGAACCAGACAAGACTATTTGAAGCTTTTCTTTGGTATTAACTAGATATTTTATCATAAGTGAGCAGGGCGTTTCTGGTTCACTAGTCTTTATTGCTTTCTTGAATGCACTTCAACCTCATTCACAGTTCAAGTCTATTTAATCCTTATGCCTTTCATACTTTTAAATCCTCCACAGTGTTTTCTGTATATCTGACTCTGCTAATATCCACAGAACTCGGGTCTTAAAGCACTCTCCTAAGCTAGCATAATTCTGCACTGAGAGTGAAATACACATTTTCACCAATCACTTTACTGCTCATAAACAAGGGCAATGTTTTCTTTAATGCCAACATCCCCCAACTTCAATTTTCCCCTCTGAAACCCCAAATCCATTCCTTACAATGAAAATATGAACTGTAGCTTGCTCATCCATTTCTGCTTGCTCTGAACCCTAGGTATTAATCTGCTGCCCAATTTTCTTGAACTGAGTATGCTCTCAATTTGCTGCTTGTTACTTTTTTTTTCCCCTCCCAATACTTTCTCCTTGAACTGTAAATGAAAACAGAATTTGTTTTGTGTAAATACGCAAACTTGATAAAGGCCAGTCATGTTATAACTTACTTTCTGGATTGGTAAAATCTTCTATATCATTGTTGTAAGATAACTTTACATATCTCACATTAAACAGCCATGGTATTCCCACAACAAGATGCATTTCTTGTTTTATATTCTCTTGCATATTTCTATGCACACTTGATGTATATGTTGATTATGATAAAACATGCATGTAGCTACACTAAAGCCTTCTATAGCTGAATACCTATCTTGGAATAATTTTGGATTATTGACTAGCTTCACATGCTGTTTTTCAAGCTACTTGGCATCAGCTATGTGGTATCTGATGCTCTGAAATCACAATTGCTGGTTAAATGATGGCACTCAGGTATGGGCCCTCACCATTCCCGTCCATGCAGAGTTAGGACTTGTGTTTCATAGGGTTGATTAATGACCACTGGTAATTGGCATCACTGCCTCATGCATCAGTATTATCACGCAGAACAATCTCTAGTCATTGTCTTCTGGGAAAGCAAGCACAGCCCAGGCCCATCAGAGCTGAGCTCTTGCAGTGTTTGATGCTACTGTACTGGGTGTTGGATGCAGGAGCTGGCTGCTGGGGCTTCTGTGAGGAGAGGCCGGGGCTGCTTCATCCCCAACACAGCTGGCTCCCTAACGGCCTCACCACAGGGCACAGCTGAGCCCGTCAGCGATACCAGGGGTGCCTCTGGGAAAAGAGATTTTAAAAAGGGCAAAAATCTGACCTGGCAGGGTGTGGAAAACAGTGTGAGGAACAGCCCTGCCAGCACCCAGGTGAGAGGAGGAGAGGGGTGAAGGGGAGGAGGTGCTGCAGGCACCGGAGCAGGTATCGTTCTGTCCAAACTGATGTTAGCATGTCAATTAATAGAGTGTGTTAAGTGAATTAAATTCTTCTACTGATGCAGACACACCATTAAATAGAATTTGTGTTTTTTATCTTGTTCATAATTCTTTGATCTCTTACATTTCAGGCAGTATGAGGCATTAGGTGATGCATTAGGAAGGTCATGGGACACAAATGTATATTTTTTTAAAATGTATTGTAAGGTACTCTACAAGACTGGGTTTGGGCTACTGCAGAATAGCCTTGTTTTGGTCGATCACATATGATTTACAGTCATTACAAATGAGAATGTAAGTTCAAGATGATCTGCTGCGGATTGCTAAAGTAATTGCAGAACAAAGTCATGTTCTCTGCTCTGTTCTTACAACTCGAGGCGTCCGTCTGTTCTTCTGTCGGCTCTCTTTCCTTGGTTTGCCATTTACGTTAACAGAAACCCATTCAGCTTCTGGGAGCACAATCAGAAAGCAGCCAGGTCTCCCCTTTTGCTATGCAAAACATTCAGCAAATCTGTTACTCTCCATCTCTAACCCAATCACAAAATCTCCCTCTCTGATGTCAGAACATTGTGTCAAAGCAGGAAAGCCTCAACTAGATTGATTTATAAAGCTAAAAAGAAGATGTTTTCTGACCAGACTCTGAGCAGCAGCTGTGTTCCTCGGGCTATGCTATTTCAGCCCTGAAAGCATAGGGAGTTTCTGTTTAGATCCATAAAATTTCTTTCAGCAACAGTATCTACACATCACCTTTCCAACCAAGGAATCAGAATATTTTAGCATGCCATTATGTTTAAAAATCTTTTTTTTGTGATTTTTATCCTCCTAGTTAGGGAGTCTCTTTGTTCTGAGGGCTTCAGTATGGCATTGACTATGCTAGTGGACCTCTGCCTTGGAATATACCTACTAACCTGTTCTTTCTGAATCCTTTCTGTTTGAAAATTACTTTTGCAGGGCTTTAAATACTGATTTAGAGAGCTGTATAATTTCAGGCCCATCTGAGTTGCAAGTGTGCTCTAGCTCTTCTCTTCAAGCCTTGCTCAGTGAAGGCTGGTGGCAAACAAGCTTAACAGGTTGTTGGTTTTGTGCAATCACATTGTTTTCATGTGGGACACATGGGACAACTGTTTCATAGACTTGCTTATCATCAGGAGTGAGATTGTCTGGACTGTTGATCAAAAAGAGCAAGAAATATTTAAGTAAGTGTGGATCTTGAAGCTGTTGTGCTACATGGATCAGATGACCTGTCCTGGTTCTTTCCTGTGAAGACTCTGGAGCAGTCTGTACTTGGATTTCAGGATCGGTTGCCCTCTTCAGCCTTGTGTGGGTTGAGATGATTTAAGGGACCATGATCTCAAAAAACATCACTAGATATATAATGCCAAAGTGTTTCAAGAGTGGAATCTACTTAGATAGCAGTTCTGAAAGTGTCAACACTGTTGTTTGATCATCTATTACGGTATAGATTTTGCCATCACTTTTCTGTCTCTATTCTGAAGTCTTTGTCAAAATGAAGGAGCCTGTTTACTGAACGTATATTGCTATATGATACTGGGGAGAAATGCAAAAAAAGCAGAAATATCCTACAATTATTCTGAAGCTTGCCAAAGATCTCTTTATGTTGCAAAGTACTTTAACAAAAAATTAATCTTTTCTGCTCTGACTAGTTTTGTTATTAAGTAAATAAAACTGGTCTGGCTTTAGGTTTTAAAACTAATATGGGAATAATTTTCCCCTCTCGCATGTAGCAACTGAAATCAATATGAAAGTCACTAATCAAACTGCCTAGACCCATGCTCATTCTCACCCTTACCACTTCAACCTTTCCTGTAAATACTTTTAGTCATTAGCTGAAATATAAGGTATTTTGAACAACTGGGGAGAACAGAATAGTTCCACGTGCCTGTTTCTCCTGGCTCTTCTTGTATGCTGAGGCGGTAATGTTCTGCATTTACTAACCTGAAGATTGTCCTCTGATGCCCTACCCTCTCAGTGAAAACTGAAATATTGGAGTTGGCTATTGGTAGTAAAAGAAAACTTTAGTTAGTTTATTTTTCAGACCGTTTAAAGGAATCAGTGAAGAAGAACATACTTTTATTCAGGTGAACAGCATGCTAGTTTTTTCTTAGGTTTTAAGGCACTGCAGATTATAACTTTGTAACTATCCTGGAATTAAACAAAGAAGGGCATGCAATAAAATATCTTAATTGTTCCACATTTTCAGACAGTAGGCTTGATCATGTGTTTGTGTCTTACCTGCTCTCTTTAATAGTTACTAGCTGGAGGAGACACATCTATGTTTTATAAGCCACCTGTACAAATGCAAGGCTGTTAAACTGCCTGCTGTTGACAGTATGTCACATTTAGATTCAAAAAACAAGGACTGTGGTTGGAAATGGATTCTTCATCCATGTAGTACAACTCTGCTTTCTTGCAGCACCACGGGAAGCTCTCACAGCAAACCCTCCCGTGGTAAGTGTGAGTGCAGAAGCCCTTCTTCACAACTTTGTGTCCCAGCTGTGGAGCCCGGGCGGGGTTCAGAGGGACTGAGGAGGTGTGCAGGGGGCAGAGGTCTCTTTTGCCCTTTCTCTGCTTTGCAGGGGGAGGAATATGGTGGTAGGAGAAAATCAGCTTCCCCTACAGGAATTTGCAGTGCTCCTAAAAATTACAAGTAGATGCATCTCTGAATTTGGCTAAAGTCCTAGTAATTTTGCTAAGTCAGCAGTAATAGATGGGCCCAGCTCTCTGCCTGATCCCTCAGCTGCAAGAGTCAAGTGTCTGGCTTTTCTTAAAATATCTCAGGATAGTGCTTTCAGTATTGACTACACTGAGCAGCAGTTAGCTCTCTCCTGTGGTCCACCCAATCCTGAATCTACCCTTCTGTATCATAAAGTAATGCAGAATGGGGAATTTTTACTTTTAGATAAATAATGTACATTCTTTTGCTTTTTTTTTTTAATATATACCGTTATTTGTAATTATACACATAATTGTCCTGATTTCACTGAGGTTAACATTAGCTTTTTATGTGTAGTCTGAAATAAGACACAGAACCAGAGACGTTACAGAAGTAGCGAGTTCAAGGAGTAGAACATGCTGTATTCTAGATGACTGCAAAACAGTTCACACAGAATTTAGGAAGCCAAGACAAATCAGGCACATTAAAGTACTTCAACCAAGAAGTAACAAAAGTGTCCATCAGAATTTCAGCATGCTTCTTGAATAAGATAAGGTGAATTTAATGAGTGACTTCAAGAAGTAATATGATAGTTAAGTCCTGAAAATGAATGGAGATTAATTCAGAATCTGGAATTACACCAGAGTTGTAGGAATTAACAATCAGCTGCATAAAAAAGAATCATGTGCAGTAGATGAAGAGACCATTAGTTCATTGAAAATGTCTAGTATCTAAGATGACTGTTAACAAGGAGACCTTAATAGAAGAAAAATCATGTTTTTGTGAAGAGCAGAAAATGAAGTCTGGTTTCCTACACCTTTTTTTGCACCTTAAATCCCCTGCATGTCTCTCTTTCAAACACTTTTCACCTGTGCATACATTCTCTTTGTATTGCAACCTCCTTTTCCAGTTCCCTCCACCACCATCCCGTCCACCCTGCGCTTCCCTCAGGAACATGCTCATGTTCCCAGTCCTCCCTCTCCTCTGTGGTCCTGGCAGCACCCTGACTCTCTCCGCACTTCTCTCCAGCATTTGCGTCAAGTCACCATGGTGAAAAGCCACCTGTGTATTAACTGGCAAGCTAGCTGCTCCTGATGAAGGTGAACTCTCCCATCTTTCCGTTGACAGGATGTAACAAGGTCTCTTTCCTCTCCCCAGATGTCAAGCTTGGTTAAAACTGATCAGAGAAGGTGCTAAAAATACAGTGAGTATCTGAGAAAACCATAGCTCAAAAACCTGTGGTGTCACTGGATCAAATACCGGCCTTCAGCTTTTGCTAGGGGAAACACCGGTTCATGCTGCTGGGTCCAAGCAGCATGTCAAACCTTCAAAGGCCCACAAACAAAAAAATGAATAAGCAAGTCCTGGCTCCAGCAACATTGCACTTGGCAGCCCTGTCACCAGGACCACAGTGCTAACAACTCCCTGGGCCTCGAGCAGCAACAGGAGACATCCAGGACTGCAGTCCTGTTGTACTGATGGACAGTTAAAAACTGTTACAGACTCTGACACTTTTAAAAAACATCTGTATGGCCACTTCATGTTGAAGCAGTCTCTCGTAAGAGAACCAAAGCACATCCTCTGCTTTTCCTGAGTTAGGCTGCTTCAGGGAGTACAGGTTAGCTGATCTGATGACAGGATTACAGCTAGGTATCTCTGTGTTTCCCACAGCTCAACACTTTCCCCCACACCTCTAAATTCCATGCAGACAGAGCTGAGGGACATGGTGTGAATTTTGGGTGTATGATATCCTTTTCATGACAGCAACATTACCCCTGGTATGTACACTCGTAGTGACCGAGTGGAGCCACAAAGGCCAGCAGCACATGCTATGTGGACAAGGCTGATCTGAGCAATATAACAAACTTGAATTTCCAAAAACTTTGTCAGCAGAGGTTTTTTTAAAAGGAGCAAATTCCTTCTGGGAACTAATAACCGGTTCAAAAACAGAAGCAAAGGACAGGCATAAATGCTAAATTTTCCTGCTGGAAAATGACGTCTTGTAGGGCTCTATGCTAAATTTTGTGTTGTGTATTTAGAGAGAGTTGCTCTGACAAAGTTTGTTTGATGTAAATTTATGCAGGACAATTTAATCTATAGCAGATGTAAAATTTATAGGAGGCTTGCTTAATATTGAGCTATTAGACAATTAATTCAAAATATTGTTTATGGAGAGGAAAGTAATTCTAACTTTACTTATGTCCCTACGGGCTCCAAATTAAATATTGCCATTTATGAAAGGCATCTTAACATCACTGAAAATTGTTCTTTTAAGACATCAGGTTAGTGCTGAATTTGCTGCCAAAACATTAAGTAGAACATTAGGAATTGCTAGGAAATCCAAAAAGAACACAACAGAAAATACCTATATGAGGAGAGAGTAAATAAACCAGGACAGCTATACAACTCTGAGAAGTTACTTGGGGAGGGAAAAACCAACTTCTGCATTGGGATGCTAGGGACTTTTATACATTTTCTGTAACCAGACAAATGCCTTGGAATTTTCCCTTAAATGAAAAAGAAGCTCAAATGAGTCAATGTGAGATGACAAGACAAGAAGCAGGACAATCTTGTCTCTATGCAGCTATCAGCTGGCTTCTGATTTTGTGTGAACTGTTAAAGACTTCTTTTTAGTTTCTGAAGTGAACCTAGCCCTCTGACAGCCAACATTTCCAGTCTCCAGACTCATTATCCTCTGAGAGCTAGATTTACATAAATTCTTGTTTTCCTAATGTTGGTGTGCTTTTGCATTTCTCACAGGTTTAAATTGGTATAGCTTTTCTGCCTCTGTTACCAACTGTTGCAAAATTTAAAAATTTGTAATCACAAGCATGTGAATTCCATGTTTTGTTCCTCTTAGGTAACCAAATGCCCTTCATTTTTCTAAATGTGGGGAAAAAAGGTTGTGTGGGTTTTGTTGTTGTTTTTTTTTTTTTTTTTCTATGGGGAGTATTACATTTATTTTCACAGAATAAGTGAGTCCAGAATGTTCT
>JAAGAY010005983.1:0-11505 GCA_011801015.1 Ardeotis arabs
GTATAGCGGATTGCCTCTCATGCCTTAGGCTGTAATGTCTCTGAATTCAAGATCTTGCATTTAGGTGAAGCTGAGTTTTTCCCCAGGTGAGCCAAAAGACAGTGACACCCTACGTGACTTTTCCTAATTGCTTGTTTCATTGTCCCATTCTCTTGGTGCTCACTTTGTTCTTGTCTCACTTGCACGTATTTGCTGGATGTCTCTTCTTGCTCCCTCTGACTTGGTCTCGTCTGTTGTGTCCTGCAAACTTCTTTCACTGTCCCTTCCTGTCTGCTGTTGATTTCTTTACTTCTTAGGGCTGGGACAACTTACCAGTTAATGTATCATTTCACGCTGAACATCCAGTTCTTCTGAAAACCCCACTGTGACTCTTATGTTTTTCCCAAAACAGAATTATTAAGGCTGAAGATGAGATCAAGTGAAGGATCAGTATCTCCTCTAAGATTCAGCTGTTTTCTACGAATTAATAAAGTCTCGTTCCACTGTGTTACCACGCTACTAGGTGCTCTGGTACAGCAGCTCCCTGCAGTTGTGTCATTTGAACACTGAGTGGCACTAAAGCCCATGGCACTGACAACACAAGGCATTCCCAAATAGGGTCTTTAACTCGGAAGGATGCAAAGTAGTAAACAACATGTGAGAGGGTTTTTGTATGGTTAGGAAGAGAGGTTTTATGTATGCAAACCTGTGACAGGCGTAATATATCTCAGACATGTTGCCTCTCCAGTTATTTTTGAGGAGGAATTTGTCTGAAGGAGCAGTGGTACAGTTTTGCTGAGGATCATTCTGAATTCATTGAAGAATTCTGACCACGATTTTTTTTTTTTTAAAAATTAATTGACTTTAATTCTTAGCTTCAAGCAGGTTCAATATGTTAAAAGCAAGCCACTCTTCTGGAAGTCCTACATCAATGTGAAGTTAAAAAAATTTCTCAGTTCATTTAGCTCAGAGAAGGTGTGGAGAAATGGTCGATGATGTAAGTGCTACTGAATAACCTTGATGTCATTTCTAAAAATTGTTTGTGGGCAGTAATTTGTATTTTGCAGTACCCCATTGTTCTGGTGAAATTTTGTACAATTTAAAGTTAGTTGAGACCCAGCTCCTACTTATTCAAAAGGCACAGTTTGATCAAAGACTTTTAATCTTCCTCTGAAAAAAATAGCTCCTGCTTTTATTGTAGGAATGCTGGTTTTGTGACTAGTTCATGACATGAATGTTATATTCAGTTTTCTTAAGAGTTCAAGATCATCCGTGCTTTACTTGAACAAAACACCTGGGACTTGACCTTAGACAGCAGCACTTTGTGTTTGACAATTTTTACTGGAGCTCAAGTCTGGGCCTGATTTGGCACATTGCCCTTGTTCATTGTGCTGAGGACAGGACTGTACTCCCGGCTCTGACCTGAAATGCTGGAGGTGGAGCTGTAGTATGTGCTTAAAAGTGAAACTCTGGGGAAAACCACCAATTTCAGGGATAGCACGGTGGTCCTGTTTCAAAATGTGACTTAGATACAGCAAACACGTCAGGTAAATGAAGCTAACTGTAAAAGTCACTTCAGTTCCTCTCCTTGCTTAATTTCCCTCTTTCCCTATAACACTGCAGCCGCTGGAACTTATTTAATCTCAGCCCACTAAATCCGTTTCTGAGTTTCCCATAGAATCTGCTTTGGCTTTTAATCCTTCCTGGAGAGTGATAGGACACATGGTAATATTAGTATCTTACTGTTTTTCTTACTTGATCAAACTTACTTTAGTCATTGAATTGTGTATACAAGTGGCATGCCTTATATATTTTGCCACTAATCAGATTGTGCATTACTAATTGGGGTAGTACCTTATTTGTCTTCACAGCTGGCAGATGATTGTTAGGTACAGAAGGATTCTAAGTGAGTGGGGGGAGTTTAGCAGCACGCATTACTTTTTGCCACCTTTCATCTGCACACTGCGGCACTGCCTCACTTCTTCACACCACTTTGAGGCAGGTAAGAACTTCTTCCAGTTAAGTGAAACTGAGCCAGCTGGACAAGGTCTGGCGTCACCTGGAAAAGTTAACAGTTTCCATAATGATCTACCTACACTTAGAGAAGGAAAAACCTTAACTTCATGTCCAAGCACAGCTGAAGATGGAATTGTAATTATAAAAGGCTACTGTGTCCTGAGCTGATTTGGATCAGGGAAGGGTAAATTAACTATACTCTCCCGCAGGATCTTTCAACTCTGTGGTTCACATTAAGGGCCTTCTGCAAGCTGACTACCTCTTCTGCAGTGTCTGACTACTAGCTAGCAAGTGTCTTAAGCACAACCAGGGACCAATATATTTTCTGTTGAAGACATCCCATAATAGTGCCATGGAAGAAGAATAGTTAATAACTGGATGCCTTTCATTCATACATCACAAAGATTGTATGTTTTTGTTGCATTTTGCTGGGATGAAAGAGAGAACTATATATATCTTTATATATATATAAAAAATAATCTTGGCTATAAGGTCCCTGTTAAACAGAGGGTCTGAATCTTGGAGGGATGTCAGACAAGGTTCCTATTTTAATGTTACTCTCTAGATAAAGTTTCAAGATCAGTTATATATGGTAGAAAAACTCATTCATCTGTTCTTATTGCATGACAGTTACCAAATTCCTATTCGAAATTCTGGTTTTGATATTTGCTGCTTCTGCAGTAGCAGATGAGAGTTACTGCAAAGACCCTTATGTCAGGTGTTCTGATGGACTCATCAGGCCTCCATCTGTGGTTGCATGACTAACACATTCTTGTCGCTGTGCATGTCATGCTTCAGGTAATTCACCAGTGTATGGCGTTTCAGACAAATGTGGAATTGCCTTTTCACGTGACCCTAAGGCTCTATGCTGTAATGCTTGTGGCTTTGCACAGTTAGCAAAAACTGTGAAAAATATGTTTTGCAAATTTAGACAAGCTGTACTTGTGGTGTAATCACGATTGCTTTAAATGACCACAAATGGTGACAGTGTCCCTTGTGGCTCAGATGTTCTTCATGCTCTTTCTACAGATGAAGTTTGCATGCTGAATTCTTTCTTTCCTGACAGCAAATTCTTCAAATTCATTAGCAGCTGGAGAATCTTCTTTACCCTCCTTGTATTTAATATCCCTGAACAGGTATTTACTGTTCCACAGTGTGAATGGTTTCTCATATTTAAGCCAGCCTGGTGATATATTGCCATTCTTGAGTAGTTCTATCTGGAAAATGGGTGATTTATTACAAATGTTTCACAAGGAAGAGAAAAACGTCTTCCATTAAATTGTTTTTACTACCTCTAGGCATTAAAATATATTCTTTTCTGATTGATGGTAGCCTTGTGATTTGGACAAACAGCAGCAATCAGCTAAGGTGACAATGTACTCCTCTCATCTGAGGGTTTGTTCATGAACTAAAAAGAAATGGCAGAACTTTGTGACAGTAGTACTCAGAAGGGTATCTTGGGCTAGATTTCCCTTTGGAATACAGACTTTGTTTTCATTGTTAGAAAATCTGTTTAAATTTTACCAAAATTTAGTATTAAATACAATATTATTAATCATATATCATCACATCCTTACAATTTTTCTCATCATGGGGAAATGGCAAAGTTTCCATGCTGAATTTGTTAAACCTCCTTTCAGTAATTTTTGAAGTTTTTGAAGCTGACCTACAGAACCATATGGAAGTGCATTGATATGATCTTCATTTTGTTTGCTCCTTTTGAACTATCTCAAAACATAAAAGCATCCTGAAAGGTCTTACATGGAGATGCTCCTCAGTTATGCTCAGCATATCTTATATCTGTTAGGCTGTCATAATCATTGTTAGGCAAATGGAAGTTAGACTTCCAATACTACCAGCTCCTCCTCCGGAGGACAACTATTAAACAAACTTGAAGTGTACTTGGTGCTACTGCAGTTCCACTGTCAGCATTATCATAGCTTAGTAATTTAGGCGTGGCTCAGATATGAATGTGTGTACTGCAACAGTAGAAATATAGTTATATTCTCTGAAATAACACAAAGAAATGTAATAAAATATAGATTATCTCCAATAATGCTAGGAGCATTGATATGCAAAAAAGTGTTCTTTCCCCTAAACACTTTGACTTCCTGCCAACCCTGAATACAATTCAAGTGACTTAACATAGTCCAGTTGTGCAGGTGTAGCTTGGCCAGAGGATGTGAGAGAAACCAAAGTCTGTATGGAGAGGAAACACTTCTCTTAGTGTGGTGGGGAAAATAATGGATATACAGCTGAACTTGTAATCTTTCCACTAGATCTAGCAAGAGGCGGCAAAATTCAAGGAAAATTAATTAAAAAAAAAAAAAATTACAAAAGTGGTCCAGGCACGATGCCAGATATGTGAGATGTGAATTTATTGTAGCCGAGACCTGTAGTATTATCCTATCCTGGGGCAGGGCAAGTGATTTGTTCTCATGAGAAGGCTCTGAACTCTATGCACTTTCCAGGCTCTTTGTTTCGAGTGCTTCATGCGGTACTTGGGACAAGCCCTGTGCTCCGGATGTCCCACTTGTCTCTGCTGCAGCCCACTACAGCTTTTCCATGTCATAGTTTCCTCATTGTAGGAACCTGTGCACTGGGGGCAAAACAGTACAATGGTCTTGTTTTCATACGGATATGTCAGCGGGGGAACTGTGGGAGATGAGAAGCAGTCTTTGATCCTTTAGACAGTTTAGACATTAGTGTTCCACAGTCTAAGTTGTTTGAGGTGTTGAGCACAGTTTATGACATAACTTTGGTCAAGGTTTTAATCAGTCTGTCACTGTTTTCAAGACACGCAACCTGATGCCAACATCATATTATGCAGCAATGCCTCAAGGTCCCTTTCCAGCAGTGCAGTTCAGTCAGTGTGGTATTGATGTTTGATGCCTAAGGTGATCCTGGTAGCCTCACACTTTCACTCTAACGTGTTTTTGTATGTGCAGTGAGAGTATTATAGCAATTCTGGAAGCTTTGGCAGCTTCTGGTCCTGCAGGCAGGTGGTAATGTATTTTACCTGTGTCAACGTGTTTGCTGTGATTTTTTGGAACAGGCAACAATTCCTCAGACTAGAGCACTAGTAGAGGCATTGCTGGGCGTAATGCAATGGCTAGGGTGTGGATTTACATCTGTGTCTTTACACTTACAAATCTACAAATAATGTGGTATTTGCAGAAATGGCAAAGAGATTACATGTACTAAATGGCTTGTGTGTCTTTTTTTTTAATCTCTTAATGGGCTTAAAGACCCTATAAATAGATGAGATACAGAAACCCCACACTCACTGTCTTAGAGATCCACAGACACGTAAATAAGATTTTTCAAGAACTCTTATCAGAGCTCTCTACTGCTCTGGTAAGAGTTTGTACAAATTGTTTTGTCTATGTGTTTCATGTTGCAAAAATTATCCCTGTAATATTGCCATATTAGTACTTTTCAGTTTTCTCTTTGTATCTAGAATGTTAATCTTATGGTTTTTTTTCCTCTTAATGGAAGTACAACTGTATTTGAGCTTAATTTTCACTTTTCCAAAACAAAAGTTTTGAGCTCAGTTCTGTGGTTGGTGTGCTTAACTTTGGTCAAAATTGGGTAAAAAGTGGAGTTCAGACTTTATGCTGATATTTATTCTGTAAATGATCTCTCTTTTTTCATGTGTAATGCAAGACACCTTGGGGTCTAGCACTCTGACAGTGTTAGATGTGGCAGATATGCCTGTTGGTATCTGAGCAATTTGTATGAAATCCTTTTGAAGTCATTGGAGAGAAGCAGGTACTCCTGCATCATGATTCACCTTAAATGTTTACCTTAGGGTGAAATGAATTACAGCTGAGAAGTGCCTTTTTCTCTCTATAAACAGATTCCAAATTGCTCACGGAAATTTAGGCTGCCAATGCTGTAAATGTGTAAGTTGAACATACTCCAGTTTATTGATCTTCCTTTGTGTACTGGGGGCCCAAAACTGGAGCCATGTTCTTTCAGATGTGGCTTTGTGAGCACTGAGCAGAGGGGAATAATCACATCCTTGTAACTGCTGGCTGTGATCTTGCTAGTTCAGCACTTAGAGTTGACACATTCCAGGTACAGGGCTCTGCACTTCTTGCTAAACTTCTTGAAATCTCTGTCAGCCCACTCCTCCGGTTTGCTGAGATCTTGAATGGCTGTCCAGTCCTCCAGTGTATCAACCACTTGCCTCTCTATAGGCTTCAGGAGGGCTCGTTCTGTCCTATCGTCTGGGTCATCAACATTAAACACTTGAGGCATTAGACAGGATCAGCCCCAGAATTGACTAACTGGAGATGAGCACCACTCGCAGCTGGCTGCAGTTAGATTTTGAACCATTGACCACTAGCCTTTGGGCCTGAAGGCCTGTCTGGCCTCTCACTGACTTTGTGGTTCAGCCGTCTAGTTCATACCTCCCCAGTTTCTCTGCAAGGATGCTATGGGGGACTGCACTGAAAGCCTTGCTAGTGGCAAGACAGATGACAGTGCTTGTCCTTCCCTTGCACACACATGCAGCAATTTCATTATGGAAGGCAGTCAGGTTTGTTAGGCCCAAAATGTGTGGTTTATTTCTGAGCTTTAGGACAAATGCTTTCAAGTATGACTGCAGCTTACAGAATATATGTCACTAACAATTGTGTATTAGAATCTACAATATATATTTTATGTTACTGTAACTACTATCAAACATAGTGAAACAGGGCTCTACCATATACTGTGTAGCCTTCCTACGGGAAGTCTAATATGATGAAATTCTTACAAAACCAAGGAACTGTTATCATTGACTTCAGTGAGGCCAGTAATTCAGTAAAGATTTCACTTTCAGTGTCTTAATTACCTGCTTATTGGGAAATGCGGTTGAATTTTTTTCTCTTTGCAGAACTTAAAAGCTCAAGTGAAAAATGTTTCTTTTCAAGGATACTTTACCTTGCAGTAACTATTGCAATATATGAAAGAAAGCAATTGCAATTCAGTAGAAATTCTTTCCAAATCCCTGTTTTTGATTGGAGTTGGAACACAGTATGGAACACACTTTCATCTGACATGGCCCATTTGACTGTGTTGGAGCTGTGCCAGTTTATACCATGCTGCTGGTCTTGTGAAATTGCAAGTCGGTCAGGATCCTGGATTATGGATCTCAGGTAAGATATTTTTTCTGGAAGTGTAGCATGTGGAAAAATAAAAAGGACATGTATTTCTGTTTCACTAATAGGTCAGTATTGTTATTTTACAGGCAAGAAAATTGAGGCACAGCGAATGTTTTTCTTGTATGTAGTGGTTAGAGCAGCAAAACTGAGAAAGGTGCTATTCTGAAACATAGGAAGCACTTTTAATGCCAACGCTGTAATCTTTGTCAATAATGTATTACACGTGGATATAGCTTTTGAGAAAAGCCAGTAGAGAGCTAGAAACTAGGAAACTAGTAA
This sequence comes from Ardeotis arabs, assembly GCA_011801015.1. Taxonomy (NCBI): domain Eukaryota; kingdom Metazoa; phylum Chordata; class Aves; order Otidiformes; family Otididae; genus Ardeotis; species Ardeotis arabs. The sequence goes on from JAAGAY010005983.1 coordinate 7,425, forward strand.
AATGTGCTTACAATTAACACTTCTCATGTTACACAATTTCTACATATTTGTTTTAAAAATCTTGTGTATGGCAAGAAGGCTGCTCAGGCTGGAAGGAATGTGCAATCATTTTTATTTGGTATCTCAGAGTATGCTCCCACAGAAGGAGAAAATAATCCCATCTTCTAAAAGAGTTCCATGATACTAGGGCCAGGTTCCCACCAAAGGTGATGGGTAGAGAAGGGAGCTAGATTGTCAGCTCCAGAAATTACCTGAAGCACTGATTTATTTACTGAGGAACTGAAGTGTTGCGTACAATCTAGAGTGGGGTTTTTATTTGAATATTTGTGACTTTATTAGCTTTGTTTTCAGAATTTTAATTAAGAAATCTCTGTTTGTGTGGATTTTTTTCCTTTTTTTTATTTTTCCCCCTCTCTTTAGATTTGACCTGTGTTGAATGAACTTTGTTTTCTGAAAACTTGAGGAGGAGGTGGGTGCTTTTTCTGCCAGGAGTAATTGATTTAGCCAAAGTGGTGTTGCAAACAAACCCCTGGGTTGCCTGCAAATCCAGACAAAGTTGAGAATCCCAGCAGTTGAGATAATGCTTCTTGCCCAAGCTGTAATGAGAAAAATGGATTTTTCTTTCATTCAGCAATATTTCTCCCACTCTGGTGGGGACTGTTCAGTATCTGACAAGGGGAGTACATACTGGAAGGTTAGTTAATTATTTGGGGAAATACCCTGTTAGTACATGAGGTCCTAAGCTCATCAGTGGCATAATTAGAAATAAACCACAAGTTTCCTGAGTTTCAGTCTAATCTGCTACACGTGGGTGAAAAAGTACCTTCATTAATATAAAACCAGGCTACAAAGGCTTCAGACCAGCAGCCCTTTGATTAAGCATGAGTTTAGTTGGTTCATCAACACTGCAAGGAAACAAAAAATAATACAGGCTTTACTTGTTTTCTGTACCAAAGCACGTATCATATTGTATTTTAAAAAAAATATAACAGGAAAAAGTGATCAGTACAAACTTAAAAAGATAAAAGTATTGAGGTGAGATCTTACTGCCACAGAAGTTGATAGCAGAATTTCCGTGGACTCCATAGAGTCAAGATTTCATGTTGTGTTTGGTGTTGTTAGACTTGTCTGGGTTTATGTCAATGTAAGTACATTTTAGATAAATATTATCTTTCATTGTTTTCTCATTCCTGAAGCTTGGAAATTAATTTGCAGTTTTACTTGAAATACAAATACCAGTAAAATGTTGCAAATAAACCTTCTTTTAAAGGTTTCTCTTTAATAAATGACTGTTTTTCTGATAGATCTGCACTAATCCTAGTCCTCTCATTGTCCAGTTTTGAATATTGTGTGAAATTGTTCACTCTGTTGCTAAAATCTGCTGGCAACATTTTGAATGCCTTTTGTTTTTTCAATTATGAAGGTGGGGCAAGTATCAGAGAGACATAAATGACTGAATTAGGTAGACTTCAAACATTTCTACTGTGAGGATACTTGAAAATACGTAGGCAGTTTTTTTGTTCAGTTTTGTAACTAGGGAAGCTTAGCTCTGAATATCTAATCAATTTTTGAGAATCGGATCTCAACCACAACAGTTAATTTGGATACTTGTTTTGCTGAAAATTTGTGGAATTCTAGAATTTGCTTTTGTGTACAGAAGCTATTAACTGTGCCTTTTGTGTGAATCTCATTGTTAATTCCATGCTAATCTGATTTTGGAGCAAATAGTGGAGACCCTGGCCTGGGACCATGCTAAACTAAAGGAAGCAGGAGCCCGTGCTTGAGACTCCCCGAAGGGGTAATGACTATGACACCACATTAACTAAATACCATTCTAGTATGCCTTTCGTATGCAATCTTAACTTTCTAGCTGGCTGAGACAAAGCCAGTATCTGTGTAAATTCCCTGTTCAAATCTAACAGCTCAGGCGCAACACCATGCAAACTCTGCGCTGCTTCAAGGACCCACGTGACTTGGGTGCGGATGAGTGTAGTTCTCATGGCTTAGCGCTTCTGTTCTGGGATTAACACAGATAGCTTTGGTGTCTTAGCTGTTCAAAATATTAGTGTTTATAAATTGTACGCATTTCAAGTCATAGTTCTTTTTATAGTTACATGAATACCTGCGCAAAAGCTTCTGGCTGAAGTTTTGTGCCTTTTGCTGGATCACAGTAGGGCCGCATGATCAGTGTGGACTGTTATAGAGGCTGATAGACCCCCTCCTAAAGTGCTTATAGTCTAAAGCAAGTGACAGACAAAGGATATGATTAGGCTTTAAAAGGTGAAAGTAGGTACATGCACTTCATTACATTTACCTTAGTATGTATTTGCAAATTTTCAATATTGCAAACAAATAAAGCCACAGCCAGCCTCATCCATGTTTCCCAATAATCATCATTTGACCCTGTAAATGCCCCAGTTAGGAACTCTCCTTGTGGTGCAATGCTTAAGGGAATTATCCTATTCCATCATATGGAAAATGGGATGATCCAGAGGTCAAAGGCATATAGTCTGGCTTCCAAATGCTAACATTGTTAAGCCAAGTTTTGGAATGTTGTGGTGTTTTTGTGTGAATTGGAATAGGTCAGAGGAGCTGTGACAGCAGTGCAAAGTCTTCTCTTGCAGTAAGGAGATAGAAGCATTATAAAGGAAGAGAAGTATTAACACAGTACCTACCTATATAAGGAAAGTGTTCCTGATGTTAGAGGACTTCTTAGCCTAGAAATAAGAGATGTAACAAGATCCGATGACTTGAAGCTCAATCTAGAGAACTGTGGTCTTACATCTGTAAGATACATGTTTAGTTATAGTTTGCTGTTAGAATAACTGAGCAAGAAACAGTATATTATCCCTTCCTTGAAGGTTTTAAGTTAAGATAGCTTAATCTTTCTGAAGGATTATTTAGGTCAGTGACTAATGAGGGCCTGCTTCAACGTATTTTATTTAGAAAGTCGGATTAAATGAATTATATGTCTGAGGAATTTCTTTCACTTGAAAAATAACCCGAGAAAGGGTAGCTGTCTTAATAATTAGCAAGCAATGTCTTGATTCATTTTATGTATTATTTTATTTTAGTAGGTAAAGAGTCTTTAACATCTCTTAATTTTATTTTAGATTTTAAAATAGTATTCTCTAATATAAATTTAGCAAATAGCAAAAATCCAAGGCCCAGCTTAGAATCAGAATACCACAAAATTAATGACCTTCAGTAGATGAAGCATTCTGGGGAAAATAAAGGAAGTAACAATATTTGGTACTCTTTACCAACACAGATTGTCTCACTGTGTTAGTGGAGTTGTAGGATTGGGCTTGTGGACACAGACATATTTCATTAGCATTACTTTTTTTTGGCTGAAGAATGTGAGAAGTTGTATTAGTGAGACAATTATTAGAATACTATTTTCCAGTTCTGATGCCAATAGAAAAAAAAGAGATTAGGTTGCAATTGAAGAATACATCCCAATCAGCACTGAACCTTTTTTGATCATATTTCAAATGAATTAACTTAGAGTAAAATAATTTCAGATAGAGTGTAGTAGCAAAAGAAAGAGCTATTACTGCTTTCCAATGAAATGAGAAACAAAACCAAGTACCACCTGTCACAAAGACAGTATGATGATCCAGATGGTTATTTATTTTCAGATAGGGAGGAATAATGGAGAGAGGAAAAACTGCTACCAGAATTTGTGGTTTTTTTTTTTTTTCCCTCCCCTTTGTTACCTTCTTGTCAGAATAGTTTATCTAATTAGAATCATAGAATCATAGAATGGTTACGGTTGGAAGGGACCTTCAAAGGTCATCTAGTCCAACCCCCCTGCAAGGAGCAGGGACATCCCCCACTAGATCAGGTTGTTCAGAGCCCCATCCAACCTGGCCTTGAATGTTTCCAGGGATGGGGCATCCACCACCTCTCTGGGCAACCTGTTCCAGTGATCTACAACTCTCATGGTGAAAAATTTTTTCCTAATGTCCAATCTAAATCTACCCCCCTCTATTTTAAAACCATTACCCCTAGTCCTATCACAACAGGCCCTACTGAACAGTCTCTCCCCATCTTTCTTGTAGGCCCCCTTGAGGTACTG
>JAAGAY010005984.1:0-19134 GCA_011801015.1 Ardeotis arabs
AAAAAAAAAAAGGAGGGGGAAAAATACAGCGTTGACGTCACCCGCAGCCAATCAGCGCGGGCGGCGCAGGGGCAGGGTGACGTCAGCCCCGCGGGCGCGGAGCAGCGCGGAGGGAGCGGGCGCTGCTCCCCCCTCCCCGCGCGGCCCGGCCCGGCCCGGCCCGGCCCGGCTGCGCGGAGCTCGGCGGCAGTTGCGCGGACCCGGCGCAGCCCCCCTGTCCGTCCCGTCCCGGGACCCGCGCTGCCTGCGTGGGGGGGTCCCACGCGTGGTGGCTCTGCGTGATACCCTCTCGCATGGAGACGGGTTACCCCGCGCAGAGAGGGGTTTGAGCAGCAAAGGGCTTTTTTGGGGGTGACCCTCTTGGCCGCCGAGGTTCTCCAGGGGACACCCCCAGTGCCCATGCAGCTCCCAGCAAAACCAAAAATAATTTTTAAAAATTGCGCTTTCATGTGGTTTTGGTTCATTGATGGTTCCCGGGCTGCCCCTCTGGCCTGATGCGGAGGACCTGAGCCTGGAGCTCTCCCGCAGGCAGGGTCACCCCTCCTGCCCATCCCTGCACCCCGCCTGCAGTTCACCTGCCGCTCGGCCCGCCTCGGGCACCCCATGGCAGCAGCGGGACGGCCAGCTGCCACCAAAACCTCGCACCCTGAAGCGCCCAAGCCAGAGAAGGAAGAGACATAATCGCGGTGCAGGCTCAGAGGACAGCACGGCAAAACGAGTGGCCCAATATTTGGGGAGGATCAGGGGGAACCTGGCCCATGGGTTGGTTCCTGGCTGCACGGGGTGGCCTCACCTCCATCCCATCACGGTGGCCCTGAAGAGGTGCGCAGCCAGTTTGGCTAAAGCAGCGGGGCTTTTTCTGTGTCCTTGGCCCTGGCATGGCAGCTCCAGCTTAGAGAGGGATTAGGATTTAGAAGCTTAGGTTTTGCTGGTGCTTAGGAAATCAAGGGAACCTTCCTCCCCGCCGATACGGATGCCGGATGTTTTAAAATTAACTCTCATCTCTCCGGACATGCAGCCGGCAGCTTGCTCAAGAAGAGTGTCAAGCTCTGACAGTTACTGGCGGCAAAATCTTTCCCAGAAAGGTCGTTTCCCCTAGAGCACCAGAGGTATAAAACACAGGAATGCAAAAAAATGTTGCTCTCCCCATTGCATAAGCAGTGCTGAGTTCATACCCCTCTCCGACCGCAGAAAATCAGCTCACCCAAAGCAGTCAGCAGGGAAACTTTTGCAAAACCAGGGCTGCTCCACCTGAACAGCACTGATTTCAGCCCAGTTACCGTAACTGGTGGCAAGATGCTGGGGCAGCACAGGCGCTCGCTCCTCTAACATCTCTGGAGCAGCTGGTCCCGGTGGGAGCAGAAGCGTGGTGGGAGCAGAAGCATACCCAGCGTGGCTGGAGTGAAGCCGGGGTCTTCCTTCCATTCTTCGTTTCCCACTGGTTTTCCTGCCCAGCTCACTCCTCACGGCCATGTGGAGCACCCCAGCTGAGGAAAAACCGAGAAAGTCTTCTCTTGCTTCAGCTTAGGGCTGCTTCCTCCCCTGCCCAACACCCTTTTTCAGAGGTAAAATAGAGTAAAAGAAGGAGAAAGGAATGAGTTTGAAAATAAAAAAAAATCGTAAAAACTATTATCTAGGCAGAGAGCCACAAGCTCTCAAAGCCTGCTGAAGGAAGAGAATTTCAGCAGTTTCTTTCCAAACCCCAGTTAAAATCAACCTTTCCAGCCCTGGGCCTGGCACGCTGCTGCCAGATGAGCATCCTGGGTCGGCCGTAGGCAAGATTGCTCCCCAGCTGGCAGTTGGGTGCAAGCGAGGAGTGCAAGGAAGGAGATGGGGGGATGCCGGACTGGTGGGAGGTGAAGGATGGGGACGTGACAGGGAAGGGGCAGAGGATGGGGAGTCCCGAGGGACTGCCAGACACCTGCCTTGAACTGTTCATTCCAGCAAGAGGCCGAGCTGAGCTCCCTCTGGAGCCATCATCTCCAGCGAGCTCTCCTCAGCCACCCCACAGACCCCCTGGTGCATCCCCGGGTGATGGGGACATAGGAAATTTGACCCATATGAAATCTCTAATGGCAGCAAACGAGAGGAGATGCTCCAGCAGGGCCAGGGACCGGTGGGATGCCAGTTCTCACGGCCGACGGGAGAGGCTCCAACCCACGAGCCATGCATCTCTCCCACGCCCACTGCTTCTGTGCGAGGCGCTGCAGCCAAGTGCCTGGTGGGGAGAAACCAAAACAAATGATTCACTGCTGTCAAACTGCTCCCGGGATCGCGGGGGCCAAGAGCAGGCGGCAACGGAGGCTTGCAAAACCTCACCGGCCTCCCGAAGCCGGGAGCTAATCCCATTTCAATCCCAATCCCGTTCAACCTGAAATTCCAGCATTCGAGCATGGACCCATGCGGTTTCATGGAAGAAGGCAGCCAGCCTGAGCAAGGGCAGAGCTGCAAGCGCACTGGCTTGGCTCTGGGTGGTTCGGGCACACTGACCGGGCGAACAGCATCTCTATTTTCCCTGGGGGAAATTAAGCGGGGAGAGCGGGGCAATGCTGTTGTGGTCAGGCAGGCAGAACAAAGCAGCCTCACGCTCGAAGCTCCCATCTACCAGATGTGAATCTATTGTCTCAGCCCCAGGGCTGGCATCCCCCCCTCCCCATCACAACCATCATGAGCCGAGCAAAAATTATACAGCCAGTTGCTTACTGCTAAAGCGAAATGCTTTCTTTCAGGTAAAGCACTTAAAAAATAATTCGCCCCACTCTGGTTTTTCCTCTTTCCCAGATTTCAGGCACATCCAAAGATGGATCACATCCCAGCTATGTGTTTCGAATGCAAGTTACGCTTGTACATGTAATAGTTCTTGCTAAAATGTTTTCCAGGCCCCCTAACTACCATGGCAGGCCAAGTGCAGAAGAGCCCAGCGGGGCCTCCTGCACCCTACAGGGATTAAAATCGGAACCTGATCATGAAGGAAACTAAAACTAGGAAAAAAAAAATTGCTGCCAAACCAACTTTCTTATCCATCAAAAAGGAGAGACTTTTGTCAACCTGCAATTACTTTAAATGGCCGAATATGTTTTTTTTAACCTTGCCTGGTGTTCAGATGCAGTTCCTTGAACCGCCGGCTGAGCCAGCCTCCCGTCGCCCTTGAGCTGGCAGCGCTGGCTGAGGCGCGGGGTGCTGTATGCCCACTATGGCGGGTATCTGCACCTCAAAACTGTGCTGATGGCAGATGCCAGAGTCGACCCTTGGGCTGACGTGGTTCCACTGCTACCAGCTGCGGTTGTTTCTGCCAGGTGCGTGCCTGTCACCCTCACTGCGGCGTCCCGGAGTGGGGTGCGGCAAGGTGCCAGAGGCCAGGCTCCCTATCACCCCGTTTTGTAAAGAAATGTATTGACTGTGATGAACTGTGCATCCCACCATGGGAAGGGCATTGCTCCCCAGTTTGGCTCCTACCCATGTGCTCCCCAGCAGCCAGGTCTCCAGCTCTACCACCCCATGGCTGGGATGGAGCCCAGCAGATTCCCAGCAGATCCCAGCAGGCCTCCTTCCTCCTGCAAAGCCCAAAATGGTGTCACGCTGTTAGTGAAGAGGGCTGACATGCTTCAGCAGGCAAAAGGCACTTGCACCATCACCAGGCAGCTGTGTTTGTCACACAGGGGACTGTCCCGGATCTGTCTACATTTTCCCGATAGAAATATCAGCCCATGCACAATGTGGCTCAGCCCTTGCCGGGTGCAGAGCTGCGCGTGCACGTTGCAAAAGCGGCTACCGTGCAATTAATTGCAGAAGTAGCAGGCTGGAGGGCTGCGTGCTGTGCCATTCAGCTCCACGCATGCTGCAGAAGCATTCATTCTGCGGCTCTGACTGTGCCGCGAAGTGCTCCTGCCAAAGGGAAAAAGGAAAAAAAAAAACAACCCCATCATACATTGAATAATTTCCCTCTGATTCCCTCCGCCTCGGACATCTCTGAAAAAAGCTGGGCAGTAGCGTGGAGACGTGCCAAACGTGGGGCATAGTTGCTGAGCGCAGGCACGATGGGTCAAAGTCAGGGGATGGGAGGGGTGGAGGAGCAGGACCTTTGCACCAGCATGAAGCGATCACGCTGGAGGAGTCGAGGCCAGTGGCAGCAGCTGAGCAGCGCCAGAGGCTTTGCAGTAACACTGCTCGGGGGCAGGAAACGTGTCTGCTCCTTCGCCCCTAGTCCCGAAATAGCGTGCCGTGTTGGCACACATGTGGGTCTGCCCTGGGCGGCAAGGGTAGGCGAGGAGCTTTGGTGTGCCTAGAAGCCATCTGGGGTCACATTCACTCCTCTGAAGGTGGTGGGATGGGGACAAGAGAGAGGAAAGGGAGAGGGGAAAGGTAAAGACACCGAACAGTTTCATTTCAGTATATCCAAGTCTTAAAAAATAATCACTGCCCAGTGCTTCAGGACAAGACCTGGTCTTTCATCTCCATATCTGAACTGGGGATGGGAAGAGCCCCGGGCCAGAAGGCAGCAGGGGGTTAGGCTCCATGCAAGGGTCTGTCAGGCCTAGACCCATTTTCTCTACCCCTGTGTCGGTTTTTGTTAGGCTACTCAGCAGTTGCTAGGTTTTTTTTTGTTTTGTGTTTTGCTGCAATCATTTTCACTGATGAGAGCATCTGCTGCCATCTGTGCCTCCCTCTTCTCCCCCTGGCAGTGCTGCGCACCACTGTGGTCTGCCCGCAGAGCCGGGCGCTCCTCACTGTCCAACCTGCCACACGCATGGACCTGCCAGCATCCAGGGATGGAGAGGAGGGGAGAGGCAGCTCCATCAGCACCCTGCTTTTCCCCTGTATCCACAGACCATACCTGGGTGCTGCTGCAGTTGCACTGTTTGCAGAACACCATGGTGCCAAGGCCCAAGCAAGTCCAGGACCTGGTGGCACTAAGCAAGAGCTCCGAGAAGCCAACAACTGATGAGGCAGCATTGGAGGGGAAAGCACAGAGGTGAAGGAACTTTGGTAAGGTCACCCAGGACATCAGCACATGGCTGGGAAGAGAGGCCAGAGCTGTACTTGCTGGCTTCCTCACCCATGGAGCGCCTGGGAAGCAGCATTATGATGCTACAGTTCAGTGACAGGTTTTCGTGGTGGCTTAAGCAGCCGGTGGAAGAGCAGAGACCACCATTTGCATCTGTCTCTGACAGTTAACTTAGGGGTTCATTTGGGTACCCAGGCTGAGGGCTGCTCCGGCCCTGATTCAGCGTGCTTTGCTGGCACGCCTGGCAGTGCACTCCTGGCGTGGGAACTGGCGGATGCTGGTGCCGGTAATGCAATCGTTACCGGAATTAGCCCCAGCTCGCCATGTTTATTACCACCAGCCCCTAGATACGCAGGCCCAACACCCGCCCCTGGCACAGCTTGGCCCCGGGCCACCTCCCTCTGCCAGCACCGAGGGTGAAGGTGTAATGGTGCCCGGGTGCCCGGGCCCTCGCATGACACACGCGTCCTGGCTGGCGAGGGGGCACATGTCCCTGCGGGGGGCGGGGACTGTCGCCTCACCTCTACCTGCTCCTGGCTGGTTTTCGGGTGCAAGGGGTGCAAGAGCCACCCTCACCCCACATCTGCTCGCCCTGCGTGGTGGGGGGAGGGGGCAGGGGGGAACACCTCGCATCTCCCCGGCAGCGGGGTTTGTGGAGAGGGGGAGTCCCGGCTACTCGGGATGAGCGGGGATGGACCGGACCCCTGCTCCCCGCGAGTGTCCCGAAGCCTCCAGGCCAGCCCAGACGCCGCGGTGATGGGCGGCCGGGCTGCTCGGCGTGGAGCGGTGCGAGGGTGCCCTCTGCCTGCCTCCCGCAGCACGGCTCCTCGCCGGCCGGCTCCGGCTCGGCTCCCCCCACCCCGTGACCTCCTCCTTGGTGCTGGGGCTGCCACGGGGGATCCCCACACGAAGCTGTTTCACCGCCGGGCTGAGGGAGCCCGGTTCCCGCAGCATCCTCTCCCCTCCCCTCCCCAGCCTCGGTGGCCTTTCCCCGCGCCCACTCCAAACGCCTGCCACGCACCCGGGGCACAAAACCAGCGGCAGTATTTTAGGGACAATCTCAGAATGTCGACTAAAAGGGACCAATTTCTTCCCCCTTCCCCATTTCTCCCCTCGAGCAAAAAAAGCAAAAAGAAATCCTCATCAAGCTGCCAAGCTCAGTTTCCCGAAGGAATACAATTAAATCTCTACATGGCAATGTGACCGTCAGTTCTTCCCCATCTCAAAAGATGCTTCTCAAGCAGCGTTTGGCTGTTCCTCTCTTCCACCCCCCTCCTCTCAATTTTTCTCCTAGTGCAACAGAGGCTGCAGCTTCGCAGCCAAAAAAAAGGTGCGATTTGGAGAGCGCGGTGCAACATTGTGAGTGGCAGAAGTGGAAAGGCAGAGAAGCAACCCTTGAAAGCTTGCCTTCTGCTACGTTGGGTGTCAGCCTTGGCAAAACCTGAACTTCCAGAATTTTCTTGCAAAATTAAAAAAAAAAAGAAAAAAAGCAATCAGAGGACCTGACAGATTTGGCTGCTGCTTTTCTTTCCCTTGTTCCCTCCAAATGAAAAAAAAAAAGTTCTTTCTTTCGCTTAACAGCACAGTTGGTGCAATCTGGGATGTACCTGCCTGCCAGTATATGGGGACACAGTTTTGCCGTCTCAGTTTGGGGTTCCCCAGCACTGGCAAGATGAAATAAATGCTAAGTACCTTGATACTGCTGCGCTTGGAAGACCTCTGCATGAATAAATATTCTTTTTTTTTTTTTCTCCTAAGCAAGCTTGAAAACCTACGTCCCCTCCTCATTTTCCCCATTTGAGGGGTGCTTTCCCACTACCAGGAATTCGGAAAGGCTCCATTAAAGTGAATAGAGAGGAGGGGAGAGTGCAGGGGCTTTGCTGCTCCCAGCCCAGAGCTGCAGGTGGAGCCAACGTGAGGGCTGTTGTGGAGCTAAGCATCTGCTTGGGGTTGATCATCCAGCCACGGGGTCACTGCATCCTCCTTTGCCACCCTGCTCTTGTCCGAGGCAGGTCTGGGTTCATCTCCGACCTGCTGCAGCACAGCGATTTCAGCATTCACACCTCCTACAACATGGACAACAAATAATAAATATGATGGTTACTAATAATAGTAACCCACCCTCTCCATCCCTGATGGTTTATGCATGCAAAAATGCTGCAGAGTCAGTTCAATATTCCCCCTGGTTCATTAAACAGCATCCATTTTTCTGCAGATAAGACGGTTTGTCAGGGGAAGGGATGATGGCAACTCATTTGTCACACTTGTTAAATGAAGGAAAGGCTGGCTTTGGGTCACTTCCAATTTTGTGTCATGTCTGCCTTTATCTGAGCAGCCTCATGCCTGCATGCCAAGCAAGACGGCTCTTTCCTGCGTGGTATGGGAGATGGGGACAATGGCACTGTCTCTGCAAGATTTCGCACAGTCAGGGGGGTCTCCAAGTGCAGGGGGGTCTCCAAGTGCAAAAGGACTTGCCACATGGCTCCAAAGAGCCATGCACTTGTTATTGCAAGAGATGCCAGGGATGTTGGTCCCGCAGTGACTTAAACCTGTAGCTTGGAGCCCCCTGCACTGCAAAGCGTGGTCATGCTGTGTGACTTATTCCCCAAACCCATCCTGCTGGGCTTGTGTTTGGGCTGCAAAGCTTGAGAGGTACGATGGGCACCCACATGGTGAGGGATATGGAGCCAAGACTTTGGGAATGGCCAACATGAGCTTGGTGCAGGTACAGGGGGAGGGAAAAGGTGGTGCAACCTCACCTCTGTGCTCCTTCTAACCTTCAGAGGATTTCAGCATGACTAGTCCAAGTCTTGCCTAAACTACCACCGTCCCAGTGGGCTTTAATTTGCTCCAGGTATCAGACGCCAGCAATGGGAGTAATTTCAGCTGCACCCTCTTTGGAGGCATTGCCATAGGTCATCTCCTTCCTCTGCCAAGGACAAGGACTGGATACAGCTCCTAGGTACATTAGGATGGAAATGCCGATGGCTATGACCCCTCAGATCTTGCTTCAGGGAGGGGAGCAAGAAGTAACTGAGAGAGGCTGGGGAGAGTCTTGACCTCTGGATGAGCAATCATAGAGCTGTTCATGGCCAAGATACTTCCCAGTGCACCATGTACTGGTGCCAGGGGAAATGTCAGTGCAAAACAGACCCCTGATCTGGTCTGGTGTGGAAACACCCTCCAGCGAGTGGCAAGCAGGTAGGGCTGCAGGTCCTTCTGCCTGTAGCTTCCCCTATAAATGAAGCCCAGGCTGGGGTTAAGGTGTAGAGACCTGGGCAGGAAGGAGGTTACATCTCATGAGGCTTTCAGGGAAGCATCCTCATGGCCTGTGCCCACAGCTTGCTATGGCACAGCTTTCACTGAGCACACAGAGACAGCACACTGATTTAACCATGCACTCAGCAGAGGATGAAGTGTCCCATGACGGCCTGTCTGCATTCCCCATCTCTTGCTGTACCTTCACCTTTGTCGTGGGCGCAAAGATGGATGCTGTTACCTCCTCCCTGGCTGGTCTGCAGTGACCCATCTCCCTTGGCTTGCGGTGAAAAAGATGAGGCAGATGAGATGAAGGGTAAGAGGGGCTGAAAAGCCATTCAGTCTTGCTGTTCATTTGTGGTATTTTCAAGTCAGGGTGTGTTGATTTGCAGCACTACAGGCAGCTGCAGGCAGCTATTGGGAAGGGCTCTGAGCTCTTGCCTTGTTCAGGTGCAAATGTACAGTATCTCCAGAATCTGGCTCTCAGTAACAACCCTGGGAAGTGCTGTGGTAGCAGAAGGTTCAGACTCTGGTGATTTATTTCTGTCTTCAAGGTTGGTGCTAGCAGGGGAGGGGGGACCTGCCTGCATGGCTGCGTTTGCCTGCTTGCCATTGACCAGCCATCACAGGAGTTGCTGGGATCTCTGCTCTTAAATTGGGATCCGCGCCCTCTTTTATGGCTGCTTGTGGCCCTGACCTGCAGCAACATCCCTCACTCCTGCTTTACATCTTTCCCAAGCAGCCAGCCTGCAGGGAACAGAAGCCCTGCCCTGCTAAGGAAGGAATTAACCCAGCAGCATCAGATATCAGAGGTATCTTTATTGACCATTTACAGAAATACAGTAGCACTTGGCTTAGGGGGCTCAGGCAAGTTCTCCAGAAGGTGCCTTCCTTCTCAGCATTGCTGAGACATCCTGAGGAGATCTGCTTTTTAATGCTTTGGGGTTTATCCGAAGGCTTCAGGGCTCCCTAGCACAGATTTCCTAACACCCTCGGCTCTCCAGGGGCTAGGAGTTGTTTGAACCAGTGGATGAAACTCAAGAGAGGAAAAGGAACCCCCGTACGCTGGGGGGCGGTGGGGCGATCTGAAGATGTCTGATATGTTGTGAGCCAGCTCTGCTGCAACCACCATCCATCGCTGCACGCACCTCCCGCTCAGCAGGACCACGCTGCTCCCAGAGCTCAGCTGTCTGCCGCCAGGCGTGCGTCACTCTCGGCTTTGCACGCTCTTGTCACACGGCTTGTTGGCCATAAAATAAATATTTCTCGGTCTATTTGTCTCCCTGTGCCTGGGTAAGAGTGAAACCCTCTCCTACAGCAGTTCACAAACTGTTTGGGGGCAGGAAGAGTATGCTCAGCTGGGCTGATCAACTCATTTAATTTTTATTTATGTATGTAATTGGCTTTTTTTTTTTTGCAGTCAAGGTGGAGTGGTGTTTTTTTTTTTTTTTTTGCGTCCTTGCTACAAGAAACAACTGCAGACACTTCTGGCATAGAGGCATTTTGGCGGCAGCCGCTGCTGTTGGCCTCACTCTAGTAGTCAGTGAGGGGGTATCGCAGGAAGATGAAGATAAGGATGATACAGAAGGTGGCAAGGGCTGAGCTGGTGATGTTAAAAAGCCGGGCTGTCTTGGCATCTTCGACTGCTCCATTTAAGTCATTGAGGAGTTTCTTATCCCGGACCTGAGACAAAAGAAAAAAAAAAATAAAATTGGGAGATGTATAAAAAGATATAACTTGTTTCAAGCAACACTCATACGTCAGGGTACCTGCGCAGAGGATGAGGGCTGGGCTGTGCCTCTTTGCATTTGAACGCTTGGGGTGCTGTAAAACACCCTGAGGTGAGGTTTGCACCCTGGCTCTGCTATGGGTTGAGCTTGTGAGGCCAAGCACTGTAATACCTGTGGGCTTGAAACCCCTGGGAGCGGAGAATACCTGAAAGAGTGACCCATTGCTGTTACCAACCAGACAAACCAGGTCCCTGTGTCCCCTGGACCGAGACAGTGCCATTTAGAGCCCAAGGGTGCGCAAGGGAACTGAGGTGCAATCCATCGTACACCCCACGTACGTGGACACTAAAGCATCCTTCCCACCTTGTCTCAGCCCCCTGGCCCTACAGCGCTGGGCTTTAGCTCGCCTGGCCCACAAGCGAGACGACCGGCTGCAGTTTCGGCGTGCATCCCTGTGTCTCCATCTCTACTGAGGGGCTGAGTGGGTGAAACCTGGCACAGCATCCTACTGCAGCTCCTGGGCTGCGCACGAGCCTCCAGCATATTAAGCAGTCCTGGGTTAATGAGTTCCTTTTGCAGGTCTTATGCGGCGTGTGTAGCATCTCCGCCACTGCCAGTTTTCAATCGTGACGGCGCGGTCTGCTCTCTTCATTATCCTGCGGGCTGGGACTTTCACGGGCTCGCCTTGGGACAGCTCTGCAGCGGGTAAGGATTGTGGATGTCCATGTCACTGCCTTGCCTCCACCTCCTCCAGGCTGCCAGGCAGCGATGGCACTGCCAGGTAGTGGATGGCATTACCAGGCAGCGGATGGCACTGCCAGGCAGTTAATACCACCAGCCAGGCAGCTGATGGCACTGCTGGCCAGCAGCAGCTATGCAGTTTGAGCCCAGCAGATGAGCTGTCAGGCTCCATCCCTTCCTAGCAGGGATGTGTCCCTGTCCCCAAACCACCCTCTCAGCTGGCACTCAGCAGACCCAAGCAGCTGTCCCACAAGGATGCGGGACAAAAGGATCGGGAAAATTCACCCGTACTCGAGCAGGGAATCCAGAAATGCCTGCCTTCGCTGCCTGCTTTATGGCCGGAGGGTCGCAGGCTGCAGGGCTGTGTGTCCTTCGCAGCCTGTCCTGCCTGCCAGCAGCGTGAGCACCAGCACGGCGCTGCGGGCTGAACGCTAGATGTCGGTGGCTGGCTGCAAAAACCAGCCCCAGAGCCCTACCTAGATATATTAAAAGGCTTTTATCGACCAGGAGCTTTCCAACAGGAGCTTTCCAAAAGACTCTGCGATGGATTCAGACCACATCTTAGTGACTTTTTCTCTCTCCCTCCTGCAGTGCTTACCCACAGCACTGTCCTGAAGGCCTTCTGTGACTTGCTGGATATGGGGAACGGTCGCTGAACCCCTTGTTCCCACTGCATCATGCTGGTTCACGAGGCCTCAGACCCTCAATGTCCCCTCCTCCATCACACCAGTGAGGACCTCTCTGCAGAAGCACTCCCCAGACTCTTTCAGAATGGTCCTCTTCATTAATCCTGGACTGTGGGGAGGGAGGCTGCCACTGGCAGGAGGCTCACAGGAGCCGGCACTGGCAGGCACATACGCAAGAATGAGCGCTCTGTTTTCATCCTTATATCAAATCCTGCAGTGCCATGTCTTCAGCCTCTGGTGTGCCCCACTCCTGGGAACATGCAGCTGGAGCAGGGGCCATCCAGCCATCACCCTGCTGCTGAGTGCTCGGCAGCTTCAGGGCATCCTTCTGAGACCGGGGACATGGGATGGTCACAAACTGTGCATGGCTCTGTGGCATGCTTGGCTGGTGCTCCTGGCTGTGGAGATGACCTCTGCAAAGGCAGCAAGCTGGCAGCCTGGGAGCCTATGCACCTTCTTGTGTTAGCTGTGTGTCTGGGATGACTCACCTTTGAAACTATTCGGTAGATTCAGCATCCTCCTGAAAACCCCTGGGTGCAGCAGTGCTGGGCAGCCAGCACCACCGCACCCGCCAGTGAGAAGCGCCAAGGTCCCTGCAGCCAGAGCGCCAGGGGTGCTGGATTTGGGCCAGAGATCCCACCTGCTGCTCCCGGCAGGCTCTTTGTATCTCTCACGCTCTTTCCCCTTCCCCAGCAGCGGGGCCGCTAGAGGCAAACCCTGCGCAGAGCAAATGCCTTCTGCCTCTTCCTCCTCCGTAACCCAGCCACGGCTGGGAGAGGTTGCTCTCTGCTGCAGGCAAGCTGGTGTTTGCCAGGCAGACGGAGGTTTCTCCCACAGACCGGTGTGGCTGGTGCAGCCAGCTCTGCAACCCTCCCACCGCCCAGCCGCTCGCTTTGCCTTTGTGGGGCCACTTCCTCTTGGCCCTAGAAGCTCTCCCCTTCTCCTCGCCTCCTGCTCCTCCTGTCCCCGGGGTGCCCTGCTGCTCTAATTTCTGTGCCTAGCCCTCTCCCAGTGCTCCCTGCAGCCTCTCCCACCTGGCACCAGCTCGCACTCGTGACGGGTGCTTTAGCTCTTTCCCACGGTGCATTTCAGCAGTGCCTGCCCTCGACCTTCCCGCAGCCCTGCTCCAGCCTGCTGCTCCTCAGCATCTCTAGTGAGGGCTGCCCAAGATTGCCACCACCTCCCCAGTGCCACCATTTCCTCCTATTTCCTTTTTTGTCCTTCCCATCTCTTCCCTTTCCTGCAGTTTGGGCTCAAATGAACATACGGACAGCTGCCTTCGACTCCTGCCAAAGGGCACCCAGCTGCCTCCTCTCCTTGCCCGTCCGGCCAGTCCCACCTGCCTGCTCCTGCCACCCCTGTGGCACATTGTGCTCTGCCACATCCTCTGTCTCCAGCAGCCCCCTGCCCTTTCCCTGTCCTTTCCCTTCCCTAGCTCTCCTCCAGCTGTTGTGTCCTTGGTTGCCTGGATCCCTCGTCCCTGCTGAGTCCTTGGTCCCCCTCCTCTCCTCCCTTATTATTTCTCCATATACCCTATGGCTTCAGCGGTCACCCTCATGCAAATCATCCATTATTGTCCATTATAATTTATATTGCAATGGAGTCTTTAAGCACTGGACAAGTGCCAGGGCCCCTGTGGCACACAAGCGCGATGAAAAAATGTTTCTCCTTCTAAACCACTTGCAGCCCTAGCCTCCCACATTTCTCCAGGGTGGCCTCACCTCCTCCCACCTGGCCTTGCACACCCAGATGCTCGCAAATGTCTCCCTTCAATGTCCTGCTGCAGCAGCTGAGCCAGGCTCTGGAGGAGGAGCTCTCCTGGAGAGCAGATACGCGTTTCGGCTCCTTCTCCGCTTTGTCCTTAAGGAGATGTCAGTGTCTTTCTCATAGCCCAGCCTCAGCTTTTCCTATTTTCATGCTCCTGTGGCCACCATCACCATCATGTGCTGGCAGCTGGTGCACAAGCTTCTGGGAGCCCTGGAAGCTGCTTCCTTCCACAGCACAGGAGGTGAGGCATGGGGGGGACAAGTCCCCAAGGTCACAACTCCTCCAAACCCAAGTGTGGTGCTTCCTTAGTCACAGACTCTTTTCTCATTGTTACTTCAACCCTTCTCACCTTGCCTAAATTTTGGGGGGGATTTTTAGCCCTGCTTTGCACTGAGATAACTGGTGTGTAAGGATAATTATCCTGTAGCGTTTCCCCAGGCACCCCAAAGCACTGTGTGATGGCCCTTCTGGAGATCCCACCCTGGGCAAGGCAAAGCTCACCTCTGGTCTGGCTTGACAGCTTATACATTTCCCTTCCTTTTCCATGCCTGGCCTTCCACAAAACACAGCCTGCTTTTGTGGTTTAATATGCAAATATTCCTCCTCCCCTCTCCCACCAGCAAAAGGCAGAGGTGGCCTTTCCCTCTGTTCCTACTTGTCTGTTACCTCCCTGCTGCTCACCTTGTCCTCCACCACCTCCAGCTCACCTTGCCTTCCACCATTTCCAGATCACTTGTCCTCCACCATCTCCATCTCACCTTGTTCTCCAACATCTCCTGCATGTAGGACTCTTTCTCTCCTCCCTCTGATCACCATATCCTGCCCTTCCTCCCCTTGGGGCTTTCCCTTCAGCTTCCTCTCCAATCATTCCCCTCAACTCCTACTGTCTCATCCCTTCCCCAGCAGCCATCTCCCCGCTCTCTGCTCTGAGGCTTGGCCCCTCTCATTTTTTTTGGGAGCAGGGAACTTGCTGTGAGGGTATGAAGTGCTGCCTCAGCTTGCAGGAGAAGACGAATGGTTTGTTGATAATGAGCCTAATGAGGCTGTATTTAAGGCAGCCCAGCTTTTAGCATGCAGCCCACAGCTGGTTGTCTGTAAACCTATTTCCATGCTCTGTGTCTCTACGCATAAGGAGCTCTGGAGGGGATCCTTGGGTTTATTTGCTTCACGAATTGGGCAAGAGCTCTCCAGCCTGCATACCTCCATCATGCTGGCACCTGCGTCACGGGGCTGTCACCTCCGTCTTTTACCCACCTCCGTAAACCATCACTGCTCCTGAAAAGCAGGCTGACAGCCTGCCTGAGAGGTTGGGTGCTGCAGCCTCTCAGCTTCCTGGGGTTAATAAATAGCTATGGATTTGTGCCGGTCAGCTTCCACTCGAGATGAGGGAGATCAACACACGGTGAGAGGGGAAGGTAAACAGCCATGCCGCAGCTGTGCGCTAAGGGCCGGGCTGAGGGAGGGCAGGAGAGCCCAGCTCTCCTGAGGTGCTATCACACTGCAAACTTCGGTGGCCTCGAGGGGCAGGAAAACTCTGCAAGCAACCCCGTGGGCTGCTGGTGGGGCTTAAAAAGCCAGCAGGGCTTCTTACCATCTTCAGCTCTATACAGTCACAACATGGCATCCTCAGATGGCTCACCTCAGATCCCAGCTCCTCTGGTCGACCCCTCATAGCATAATGAGCACTGAGGAGTACTTGGCCCACCCCGCTGGTGTCTGGAGATGGATCTCCTAACGACCTAAGCGAGATCTCCTGCCACCAGGCAGTGATGCATCCTTCATTACAGCATGGAGCTAGGAAAGAGGTGGGGAGGGAGCTGCCATATATCAGGCCATGGCATTTGCTACTGATGAAAACCAACCAAATCCAAAGTGTTGCCATTGGAGTAATCCTCGCATCTGTGCTGGGCTGGGGTTAAGGTTACTTTAGGGTTTCTAACTCCCTGCTCCTGCTGTTTATCTCCTCTTCCCCAGCACCAATGCATGCCTACATGTGAGTGCCTTGCTTGTGCTCCGGGAGGCTGACCTTGAGAAGCTTGAGACACTAGAAATAACCCTGGAGGGATACGTGAGTTGGTGTGACTCCGTTGCAGCCCAGCAAGCTCTGTCTGCTGAGGATCTGGCCTGCTATGGCTGTAAATAAAGACGAGGCATGCCGTCACACTGTTATTCAGAGTGCTTGGCTGGGGTGTTTGTCACACAGAGTACTTGGCTTGGATGTCACAGTCTTTGCCCTCACCTCACTTCCTGTGTTTCTTTGAGTAAGAGCAGAAATTCTTTCGTGCTGGGGTGGGTTTTGGGCATTTTTTTAGTAAATGGTGGTCACCGTGAAATAGCATTTCCCTGCAGAAAAAAAAAAATCTAGAAGGCTGCAGCTCACGTGCAAAAGGCCAGGCAGACATGGAGGTACTGTTTTCCCAGCTGCAGCTGAAATCAATAAAAGTGGGCATGGGGAAGGAGACAGCTTTACGGTACCTAAGCATATATCTGGCTCCCAGTGTGGGCACTGTGCTGCTGAAATTGGTGGAAATACTAGGGTGTGCTAAGGTCCATAATGAAACATCTCATGGACTTGGGGCACGAAGGAGCTACTGCTTTATTAATGGTATGAATCTGGCAAAAGCACATGATGTTTATGGCAGGGTATTGAAAATGCTGTTTCTAATAAAGAAAACAATGATTCCTGAGGTTGCTAGATGTTTCGGTTATTTAAAGGAAATGGAAAAACCATAACCTGGGAGCTGTTTATGCCATCAGCGCCCTGATGGCTCTTCAACCAGGAAACCTGTGCTCCACTGGCCGAGGGCTGTGCCGTCAGAGGTCCCAGAATGGGCTCAGGGAGGGGAAGGTGCTGCTCCCCTCCTCTCCTTCCCACAGCACCTTACCTGGTCCTGCAGAGCACAGACATCTTAGAAAGGCTGAGACTTAAGTTATCTTGCGCTAAACTGTCTTTACATTTAATTCCAGAGCAACAAGATAAGTCTGTTCAAAAAGACGTCTGTCCTCAGGGCATTCCTTGCTTCTGCTTTCTCTGAACTTCCAGGGAGGAAAACCTTATTGACTGTAAAAGAGATGAAAACAACAGGCCTCTGGAGAAATGACCCTAACATCCAGCCTGACTGGGATGTTGTGAAGGTTTCTGCAGCAGCTGTGAGTAAGAAAGGATCCCAACTTTCTTAACATCCCAGTGGTCTTCCCCAGGACAGATCTTCTGCTACTGCCCCAGCATCCCCGTTGCCTCCCACCACCCATCCCAATAGCAGCTCGCAAGGGCATTCGCCATCCCTTTGGCCACTTGCTAGCTCTGTTCTGTGCCTCTAAGGGACACTTAGTTCCTATTTTCCCTCTGCCACTCAGTCACAGCCACTGGGGAGCTCCCAGACCAGAGCAGGGTTCTTTCTGCCCACTCAGCTCTGCGTCTGTTTGGGTACCACCATCGCATCCGATCAGCTACCGCCTCCACAGTCCAAAAGCCAAGGCTGGTTTTTGACAGCCATCTTCTATTTTCCTTTCCCTGATTTGGAGCATATTTGCCCATTTGCCTTCCCTCCTCACCGCTTTTTTTTTCTGTTTTCACACTGGAGTTAATATCCTCTAGACCTTTGCAGCTGGATGCTGAGCCCATACCTCTGCCCCGGCACAAGGCTCTGGCCCCAGGTTACTTCAGGGCTTTGCCCTTCCTTCCTTGTCACGTCAAGGATAGTGAAGGATCCAGCTTTTAAAAGCCTTGTAGGTGGCAGATCCTATCCATCCTGTCCCCTGGGGATGGGTCAGCCTGCTCCTCAGGCTGCCCTGTCCCCACTGCTGGCTGCAGCAAAGGGACCGCATCTACGCAGATACCTGCTGTAGCTACCGCCGTGCCCCTGTGATGTGAAACCCTTTCCTAGCCCGCTGTGACCGTGCCTCTTGCATGGGAGAGATGATGATCACTAGAGGCAAATTCAGATAAGAAAAGACACACAAAAAAGGAAGAAGCCAGTTTCTTCTCTCAATGGCTAAATGAGTGCGGATGTTAAGGGACTCCCTCTCCCTACTTGTGTTAGGCTGCCACTGCCTGGATTTGCCCTTGGGTCAGTCCTTCTTGTGGTGATGCTCAGCCCCGTCATGGTTTAAGCTGTTAAATGCCTCACCCAGGCAGCAGTGAAGCCTGCCACATGGGTGGCAGAGAGGTGCTCCTCACTCATCTCCCCTTCCCCAGGAAAGGGGAAACTGAGGCAGGCACCATGATGCCAGTGCTGGGCAAGCCTAGGGCATGGGTCCCCAAACTTGACCCCAAGCCTTTCTGCCAGAGACCCTGATGGGTTCAGAAGCAGCCTCCTTGCAGTGCTGGGCACTGACAGTCCAGCTCATGGGAGCTGGATGGAGTTAATTGATCTGCTTCTGTGACAAAGCCCGTCTGCACCCTGGCCTTTCCCTAAATGCTGCCTGCCAAAACAAATCAGCTAGCTCCTCTCCAGGGCCACCCAGCTGCCCCGGGCTCTTGGCACATCCATTCAGTGAGTTTTGAGACTGGCAGGCAGGGAAGGGGAGGGCAGCCCAGGTCCCTGGCAGGGGGGCTGCTGCCTGTTTGCCAGGTGCAATCCCTGTGGGGCTGCTCTCCCCTGTACCTACCAGGGGTACCCCAGTCCCGTCCCCTTCACTGGCTGTGCTCCATGCTGTTGCCCTCTCCATCAACATGGCTCTATTTGCTCCTAGCCCCAGTGCTGTGCAAAGCACCCCCCGCCACTCTGTTCCCTCTCCTCAGCTACCCGGGGCTCATTCCTACAATGCTGGCAGGTCTCCAGGGCTTGTCCAGGGATTTACAGGGCTCATGGTGGGGGAGCTCTGGTGTTTTAATGAAAGAGGGCTTCTTGCAAAAACAAGAAGGAAATGGGCAGGATTGCCCTGCGCCTTGGCAGCCTCTCCCCTCCTGCCACTTGCCAGGCGCTGGCTGATCCCGGCCAGCTACTCCGTACTGCTTCTGCCCGACCATCCAGCTGCCGGATCCTGCCCTGATGATCTCTAATCGATAGGATTCTGAAGAAGGGACTGAGTGCCTGGGCGCCTATAAGGGCAGCACGTGCCAAGCCAGCCCTGCGCTGCCTGCCCACCACCCTGACACAGGACAGAGGAGCCTCTGAGGGTACTGGAAGAAGTCACAGCACCTCTTCCCCACCTGAAGCAACATCTCCAGCTACAAAACACACCTTGACTTTCCTCATCCCCATCCCCAGTGGGTGCAACCATTCATCTGAGTGGCAAAGACATGATTTACATCAGGCGTGATCCCCAAGTGCTTGCCCCTGCCTCCGGCCACCCCTTGCCCCACGCCTCGTGCTCAGTACTCACTTTCAATGAATAGGCCAAGGCGATGAAGCCGAGGCAGCAGAAGTTGAGGTATACAAAGTTGAAGATGGACCAGAGATAGTAGTCATTCACCTCGGTGGTGTCGGGGTAGATTTCGATGACGGTGGTGGGGTTGGTCATCGTCTTCTTCTCCACAGAGTGCTTGCACGGGACTGCCGTCCGCAGGCTGTCCCCTTTGCAGCTCTTGCTCTCCATGAGATAAACGGCGGAAGAAGGAGATAGGACGGGCGAAGCTTGCTGGAGAGCCGGGGGCTTGGCGATGCAGGCGAAGCAGCCCTGTGGGGGTCCCTGTGGGGGTCTCGGGGTCCAGGCCACCCCCTCGAAGGGGCACGGCGGGCCCAGCGGGGGATCCTGTGTCCTCTCCGTGGTGGCTGCTGCGGTGTCACCGCGCTCTGCCCTGGCAAAGAGAAAAATCTCCCCGTGAAAAACGGGGGTGAGGGGATGGAGAGGCCGGGGAGGGAGAAGAAAAAAGCAGGGAAGGAGAAGAAAAAGGGGAGACGTGGGGGCTAGGCAGGAAAGAGACAGGGACCGGGAGACAGAGGAGAGAGCGGGGAGAGGAGCGAGGGAGTGGGCAGAGGAGAGAGGGAGGGGAGGAGGGCAG
>JAAGAY010005985.1:0-17846 GCA_011801015.1 Ardeotis arabs
AAGCTATGCACACCGGTAGTATTGCACATTTCAAAGTCAATGGAAGATACTGATACAAAAACTTGCACAATGTGGCCCTCTACTCAAATACAAACACATAAAGAAATATTACACCAGAAGCAAAAGGTGTAGTTGCAATAAATATAGAAGAGTTAGAAATGACATAACTATTACCCACTCAAAACTCCTCAAATTTAAACAAGAATGGTTTTGGGTAGAGAAAGATGAGCAATATTAAGCTCACTACGGCTCTTCCAAATCTTGAGACTGACAATATGAACTGGATACAAAAATTAGCTTTACTGGACTTTTTTTTTTCCTCCTTGACCTTAAGGACTAAACATCAGAAAATAAAACTCACATCACTTAAATCATCACAGCTGTTTCTTGCCATCTTAGGACAATGTCAGAACTTGAGTTCAAACCTATGGAGACAAGCACTGTTCTTCAAGTTTTTGGATCCCTGAATTAAAATTTGAATTTAAGTCCATTCCTTCAGCTGTTCAATTTCATTCACTGACAAAACACACACATGGGCAGGTATAACTGAAATCTTAACTACACTTCTGAGATTACAAGGATAACCTGCTCTAACTTCCTTAAACACTTCTGGCCCTTAATCTATCACTTCAGTAATACCACATAGAGCTGCTTTGGTAGGATCAAGGATTAACAATATCCAGCTTTGGGTAGGAAAAAGAAATGCAAAAGAGGAATGATAATATAGGAAAATGAAATATGCCTCTTTCTGCTAAAATTGATAAAAGAAAAAGATTGATAAAGAAAATCCTAAGAATTCCATTATTAATCAAAAATAATCTGTCTGCTTTTCTACAGAATTCTAGCTTCCACCTTTTCATTATTTCATTTTTTAAATGTGTTTAAATGAGATCTCACTATCTTCCCACTGATGCCATAACTTGAGGTCTGGTGTCAGAAATTTCTATACAAATAGTGCAACACAAAGACCTCCTCTGTATATTAATTGTTCACAGCAGTCAGGCATACTACTATATTTCTTCCCAAAGACAACTACAAAGCATCTTCTATAAACATACCCCATCGGCTAGCATAATACAGTTACTCTAAATGTTGTTATTCATCCGCTTAAGCCTCTGATAATGGAGTGGCAATTGAAAACACCGGTACCATGGAAAAGCATAATAACTTGATGGCAACTTACTCCTGTCACATACAGATGACATTTTAAGGAACAGTAAGTAAAATGAGATGGGAGGAAATCCAAATACAATTAACATTGCATACAAGTTCCTAAACAAATTAAGAACTTCAGAGGATAAAACATACACAGAAATCAAAATAGCAGTGACAAGGTCAGTACCTTATGATGACGGTTAAAAACTGCGAGAACTCAAACCTCTTTTGATCTTCTTCTTGTAAAGGCAAAGAAGAGATGATTTACAGAATTATACTCTGGCAACAGAAAACATGGATCCCTGCATTCCATAAGAAAAAATTCTGAATAATTTCAGGAAACATTAAGGTGGCAAAAATATATAGGAAAAAAATTGTCAACAGAAGTTGAGAATTATCTTGTTCAGAAAGATTGAAATTAAAGTTCACAGTTTTTCCACACTAAGATTTAGGTACTGATGAACTGTTTTTAACAAGAAATAAATAAAAGAACAAAAGACATGTAGATCTGTTCCATCCATGTATGTTTTTGAACGTGTAGATGCTTGGTAGATAACAGCATTAGGTTACCTTGTGAAATAGATTTGCCCAAAACTTAAAGTAAGCAGATACTCCAGTGGAAACATTGGGAAATATTTGGTAAAATGTACCTTACTATCACAAAACATCTTAGCAGAGGCTTGAATTTCTGAAACAAAAACAACCATTTGTCTCCAGTTACTCAGTTCCTTTTACAACAGAATGTGCCAATCCAAAATCAGCACTGAGTTAACACAACCACGTAATAGCAAATTTACTTTCACGTATATTCCACCTATCCTCTTTGTAAGGTTGAAGATGCTATATCAAAAGTTATCGCCCAGCCAGTACTTTCAAAACTTAGTAACTCTCTCTGGAGGAGAAGATACTGGGTGAAACGCTACTGCTTGCTTTAAGCAAAATGGCAGACTAACCTACTGTAATAGCCTTTCTCTGACTTTAGCACCAGTAAGTAAAGAACTGCATTTACAGGTGGAACTCAATTGAATGGCTCCTCCACACTTCTACAAAGCAAGTATTTTGGGCTCATTACAACAACTGTGTTGGAGTTGCGCTGTATACCCACAGTAGCCACCACAAGCAGAAGATCACAAAAGAGTCTAGATAAAGAATCTAATCCATTTAGACAACTGGAGCAAAGACTGATTTCCTCCTGGACCTGTCCTCAGATACGACAGCCAGCACTAGAGATTTAGAGAAGGATTTTAACCTATTAAGATAACTCAGTGCCCTTTCAACATCTAACCTGCACAACCTGGTATCTAATAGTTACGCAGTAATATTTAGGGAATAAAGGCAGTTAAAGCCAAGTCACACGACCAAAACCATTTGCTAGCATTTACTGGAGCAATATACAAAGTAGTGTTACTCTATACATATTTCACACAAAGAATTACACAGTGCTGTACAAAATACTATGAAGACATGGTTCTCGCACATTCTTTCTGAATTATCTAAACTAACAAGTTCATCTGACAGAATTTGAACCAGCTCTGATCTTGTAAGTAAATATCAACAGTCTTTGTAGACACAACTCTATTAAAAAGGTCCATTTTAAGTTAAATTCAAATTGATATAACCAAACTGCAATAAGTCACTTAAACCCATGCCAGGCATACTACTGCAAAGTTGTAACAATGCTACTTTCTTATTTGAAATAAAATAGATCAAAATATTGATACATAAGAAAATCTTAAGATGAATGTTACCAACGGCAAAATAAAAAAAAAATAGATACAGCTTCCCAAAAGGTTAAGCCTGTGATAACTCATTGTTTCAATGTAGTACTGTTTCCAAATTTCTACTACTGTATCATTAATAGAAAAAACTACCATTAATTTTGGACAGGCAAAGGTCAGAAATAACCACTGTGACACTACATTTGGGAAAGGCTTTCCCTCAGGCAAGCTCCCAGCATCACTTGAAAACTACAACCAAATAGTTTCAAGAAAGGTAAGATTGAAGACTTCCACAACAAGTCCCAAGATTTTTTTTCAGTTCCTTAGGTACTTTTTTTTAACAGCTGTACCTTCTGAAGAATTTGAGAAAGGAGTCTAATCAAGCGAAGAATCCTGCCCAGATACAAAAGAATACACACATTTCTGTATAATTTCCATAAATGCATAGTAGCTAACTGTCTAAACCCAGAAGAAGTCATCAGCAACAAGTATTCTAGCTGAGATTATCCTACTCATAGCTCAAATACTCACAAATGGAACTGCCTCTCCAGGAACTCCATTTTCAAAAGAAACGATATACACCATTATGCCAACTGTTCACTCATGTCCTGATGCTCTTCATATTTTAACCTACTGGCCAGTTTCAACGGCCAATTCAATGGCCTATTCAGTCAAATTTTTCAGAGAAGCAGTGGACTCCAGAGACAGTTAAAATCAATACCTACATAGTGCAGAAATACCCGAACAGGTACCTACTGAGGGAAAGGCTACAGTATAATGCTTAATTTTCTGTTTTGCTGGTGTTGTGGTTTAGCCCTAGTCAGCAATAGAGTACCACGCAGCCGCTCACTCATCCTCCCCTTCCTCAGCAGGATGGTGGCGAGAATTGGGAAGAAAAGAAAACTCATGGGTTGAGATAAAGACAATTTACTAGAAGAGTAAAGGAAGATGATAATACTAACAAAATACAGGGATAGTAAAATATGCAAAAAGAACGATGCACAGTTTCTCACCACCCGACGTCCTGATGTCCAATACAGGCCATTCTCAGCAGTGATCCCAGAAACAGAACTGAAAAACTACCCCAAGCAGCAAGCAAAGGAGTGAAAGAGCTGCCCCCCAGCCAGCCAATCCCACTTATATACTGAACATGATATCTATGGTATGGAATATTCTCTTTGGCCAGTTTGAGTCAACTGTACCAGCTATACCTCTCCCACCTTCTTGCACCTGCACATTAGCAAAGCCAGGGAAGCTGAGAAAAGTCCTTGGTCTCTTTAGCAACAACTAATAACACCAGTGTATTATCAGTATTCTTCATATACTAAATCTCATACTAAATCCAAACCACAGCATGTACTGAAAAGAAAATTGGCTCCATCCCAGCTGAAACCAGGACAGTTGGCCTAGTGAAAAGTCAAACTACCTGTTGATCATCCAGGAGTAAGGAGGACACACATGCAGCTAGGGGAAAGGAGAGGTAAGTAGGTTATGAGGACATGTGCAGGGAAAGCTAAGACAATGATCTCTATGAAACGAAGCTCAATTACTTCAGTGTTCATGGCACATTCTTCTAAACAGCTGCAGTGCACACAGGGAATCCAGAAGAAAATACTGACAGAAATACTGAAAAACTTACTGTAGCCATTAATAATCAAATTATATTGATTATAACAAGAAGATAACATTGTAAGTCATTCATGCTTCTGAGAATCTTCCAAAGCTTTCTCAGTAAGAAATTTCCTTTTTCCTCTGCTATCCACATTGGTTAAGAATCTACAGATCTTTTATAAAGTTGACTAACCAAAACCTACCACAGCTTCCCTATCTGAAAAATATTTAATGAAAGCTACTCAAGGCTAGTAACATTGTATGAAAGTAACAAAGGCCCTCCCATATCACAAGATTTTATAGCCCTATGATACACGCCAAATCCCATTTTCCCTTCATAGTACAACAATGGGAAAAAAAAATTTAAGAAGCTAAACTGAAAAAATCGTGATAGTTTGGAAGAATGGTGCTCTTCAGACTCATATTCCTAATATCTTCTGCCAGTTGACGGCAGCCAGATAATTCAAATTGGACAAGATGTGGACAAAACCATTAAAACAGAGCTCCAAGTTTTTCTTCCAAAGAGGAAGACAGACATACAATCAAAAAACCTACAGGATTTCATAGCAATTTCTGAATCAGTATATTGTAAAAGTTGGAATAATAGTAGAGACATTAGAAAAAGGCACAGAAAACTAGAAATAATTTTCCCTTGAATACTACTAGTGCCTTTATTCATACTGTAAGTCAGACTAAAAAATATAGTACTCAAATATATACTCAAAACATGAAAGCATTCAGTCTGATGCAGAAACTCACACACTTGTTCTTTGCTTTATACGTCCTGTTGGGTTTGAGAGTCTTAATGCTTTCTTCCTTTGGATCAACTAATATTGAAGCATCTCACTTTTGCAGTATTGCTTAGATGGTCACCTGTTTTGGGCATTACTGCCAGGCATGCCCAAGAAGGATGTGTGGAGTCATTTATGAGTCTGAACATTCAACATAACATTAAAGCAAGCAGCATTTTAGTAGACACAGCACCATCCTGACAACTACAGAAAGTGAAATCCTGTTCTTGACTGGTTTGGTAGTCTGCCACTGAAGAAGATACAGGTTAATCCATAAATTATTTCAAGGTTAAAGCTGCTGTCTTATATTCACATTACTCAGCTAACCAAATAAATAGCAGACAGATTCCATTAAGAGCATTTAGCACACACTGCATGTCTCATGACAGGTCAACGTCATGTAGGCTGCTAACAGGTGACAGATACTGCATTTTCCATCTCTGCAGGTTTTACTACATTTAGTGCAGCCTATTTTAACATACACAATCACCAGTTCAAATCTTGCAGCCTATTTCAGAGTCTTTTTAAACACCGTTCTCGTGGATCTCATGTAATGCAAGTTGCGGATTTTTTTTATGTAGCATTTCCACAAACTAAAACAGTACTTGAGACACGACAATGAATTTGTGCATTTACTTTCTACATGAAAAACTGAAACAATCAGATTCATTATAACCACATTATATTTTAGAAAAATTAGTAAGATCTCAGAGAACATTATATTTTAGAAAAATTAGTAGAATCTCAGAGAATGCAGTTAACTTACGATGCGTTTTCTCTTATGCTTGTGCAGGACCACCCAAAAAAAGAACTGTAGGTGGTCCTATGTTATGGAAACAGGCTGAACTGAAGGTTGTGAAATCTGAACAAATTGGATGTTACTTTTAGAATACACATATACCAGAATCAGTCAGCAAATAATAGCACAGGTGTAGTATTTTTGGCCAGTGGATGAGGACAGCAACCACACCGACAACTGTTCAACTAGAGACATTAAGTAACAAAACAATTTTTGTCCCACTAATATTCTCCATTATCCCACATTTACTCTTCT
This sequence comes from Ardeotis arabs, assembly GCA_011801015.1. Classification (NCBI taxonomy): domain Eukaryota; kingdom Metazoa; phylum Chordata; class Aves; order Otidiformes; family Otididae; genus Ardeotis; species Ardeotis arabs. Next base: position 6,330 of record JAAGAY010005985.1, read on the forward strand.
ACATAATGGTTATTACAGACAGAAGCCACATCAGCCACAAGAAACTAACATCAGTCTAATTTCTACATCACTATAAAAAGTGTCTCTGGAACAGCTATGAGCACAGAAGAGAGACTCAGAAAGAACAAATCAAAGCTCTGCATACCAATAAACAACACCCATGCCCAGCTCAGATATCAATAAAAACAACAAAAGAACCTTCTCATAGAAGGAATGAGTGTTGGATAGATACTTTCATAAAGTAAATATTACAGAGTCACTTTCTTCCCTCTCCTGAGTGAAGCAAGGGCCAGAGAGAGAAGTTATCTAATCATACAGCAACTGCTAGGGAGTCAAAGGAAGAAAAAGTAATCATTAACATAAAAAATTCTCAACATGAATTTATCAGATTCTCACTTCTTTCCTTCCAGTCTCAAAAGCTATATGTTTAATTTTTCAGCTACAGTTGTACAAAGACAGCAGACCTTACCACTCTAGGTAAGATACAAACAGAGGGCCTGGCAAATATGTAAAGAATAATTTGCCAAGGCCATGGAAATTTTGGCAATTAAATTCAGTCCAAAGCTACTGCTAGAAGCATGTCAGCTATCTGAGGGCATCACTAGAGGTGTCCTTCTCATGTGCGTTGTGGTACAAAAATGCAGTAAAATCCTACAAAAAAACCTAAAACTACTTATGAACAGCATCAACTGCTGCACGAAAACTAATGCCAGAGAAGGGACTGTATCTCACTTCATTAGGGGAAAACATCTGTGCAGCAGTACGTTACGCGGTATAGCAATTTCCATTTCAAAGTCCTACTTAGATGGTCTTACATAACGTGTGATCCAAAGTTTTTCCACTAATGCTGAGCCATTACTTTTCCACCATGCAGAAATGTCAAGAGCCATCAGTAGGTAACTAAAAGTTACTAACTTTGCTATTTTTAACTCTTTACAAATTTCATATTTGTTGACAAATACTTCATCACATATACCAATTTAATTAAACTTCCACTTCCCACCGCTTGGGGACCTTAACTGTTCTGGAAAACATTAATGTTGTCAGTGCATATAAAATGGCACTTCCCTAGAATGGTGTGTTTTTATACAGCAATGAAATACTGCATAGTTTTAATAAAAACATGTGCATTTAAAAAAAAAAACAACTACTTACACAGGGATGTTTTCAAAAGCATCTTCAAAATTTTCCTGCAAAAGAAAAAAAAACAAACTGCTTCAATCAAATGTGCATGTGTTTTGGAACCATTACCAGATAGCACTTAATTCTGCAACATACAGTAGTAATCAATCAGAATATTTACAGTCTGCTGTTTTTTTTTGTTATGCTTTCAACGCAAATCATTACCCAGATACATTTCCTATGGGCCTACTACATCAGACTACAGTTAAGTTAAACCAAAGACCTCCTGTTTTTCAGACTCCCAAACTTCCACTGTGTAAATCACAGAAGGCAATACAGACTTATGACTCAGGAGTTTGTGCAGCACATGTGAGGCATCCCGGATGCAGTAGCTGACTAACATATCTACACATTAAAATAAAAACGAAGTGTTCTAAGCATATAGCTGATATGCAGGTTGGACAGAGTATATATATTAGGTCCAGGATGCATTATAGATAGCATGCATATACAGCCAGCTCATGCACTAGTAGCAGTTACATGAATAGCTTTCTCAAGACATTCAGAGGACGTCTCTTTCCACCTAGATTCAAACCTCTTTCCACCTAGGTTTAAATTTCAAATTAAAATAAAGGAAGAGATGCACAAATGTAACAATGGTCAGAATGTCTCAGGTCAAGGGCCACCTATTTCTGTATCCAGTTTCCAAAACTGGTCTGTAGAAGTGTGTAACAGAGACAACAGCACAAACAGTCCTCCCTCCTACATCCTTCTCTCCACACCACACTTTCTAGCCTTTCGTAACTCAGGAACAGAGATTTCCAGGCTTTTATGCAGTTTGTCCATCTGGTGATTTTCATTAGATCTCTGTTCCAAGCACTGGCTCAGTCCCCACCTTGATCCCATGTAGACTTCTTTTTATTCATGAGATCATAACCTTAGTAAGGAATTTCACAAGTCTGCCACCCATTTTGTGCAAAATAATCATTCCTACTTGTACCTGGCTCTTATTACCTTTGTTTAACTGTCCCTAGCTTTTGAATTGAAAGACAGTGAAGAACCAATCCCTACTTGCTCTTTCCTTGACACTTACAACTTTGAAAGCCTTTGTTACATCATTCAAATCCCCTCTTCTCCAAGCCGAAGACTTTACTCCTTGAACAGAAACTATTTCCTGCTTATGAGTATCATTTCTGCTTTTTCCATCAGAAAAACTGGAAGCATGGTGGAACAGATTGTTTCAATTTTTAAAACGTCCCAGGAATAACACTGACTTGGTGTGCAAAGGAGCAAGATAATACAAATCTCACGCAGCATTCTCAGTGTATGTAACTACCAACGACACAAGCACTACAGCGCTTGCATCAAACCTTCCAAAAAAAGTTTTCAAACCAAAATCAACACTAATAAAAGAAACTAGTTAAGTGCCTTGCTAAAATACCAACTGCAGCTTACTTCAAGGCCGTCCACTCAGTTAAATCAACGCACACACCTGGAATATTGTAAGACTCACTGGTAGTGAGGTGGAGGATTGGTATTTTAGTGGTATTTACCTTAAGCATGATAATATGAGATTGAAGCTAACACTCAGTAACACTTTAGAAGACAGATCTATGCTAATGATTTTTGCTTTTCTTAGCAAACTCACCAGAAAATGCAGCTGATAAATAACCACTGTAGTGATGCATTAGATACTGTTTCTCTGCTGCAGGACAAATTCAGCAATATACTACCTGACTGTGATCCACCCTTCAGAAAATGTTACTTTATTTCTACTTTGAACTGAGGAAAAATTTCCATACATAAGAAAAAACAAACTGTTACAAGAGGATGAGACTTTCATCATCCTTCACAGATATAACTACTACAATTGCATGTTCTTTATTGCCTGCAGCTACCACTGTCAAGGAGTAACATGAATGTATTTAAAGAAGTGTTTTTAACAGACTGCCCAAATACTCTCTCTCAAGCTAAATTACCCAGCTGACAACACTACAGTAGGCAGAAGACCTACTGTGAAGAATACAGTAATCAACTTAGAAGCTGATAAAATGAAGCCTGATCTGAGGAACGCTGACTTCCAAAAAGCTGAACAGAAACCAACAGGAACAAACATCTTGAAAAGACACCCTGCTACCCATGTCTCACCCCAGACACTGACAGAAGTCATCAGTCTTCTAAGAAAGTGCTTCTCTGAAGACTGTTTGTCTCCTTGAGCTACTTCTAGACACAAGAGAAATTCAGCAAAATCAGTAAACAAAACACAACACACTGACAGCTTTTTGAACACACCTCCGTTTTTCCTGTGAGAACAAACTTGACAAACAAAAGTCAAGGTACTTTTAACTGTTGGGTACTTACAAAGAACAGCAACAACCAGAAGTTTACACCAAGATGTAAAAATATCTGTGACGTGAACCTCTTGCCTGCTTTTTCAAACCTTACAGCAGCAGCTTTGTACAAGAAGAAAGGGAAAGCTGTCATAGAATCACAGAATACCAGGTTGGAAAGGACCTCAAGGATCATCTGGTCCAACTTCTCACAGCAAAAGTATTGTCTAGACAAGATGGCCCATCACGCTGTCCAGCTGAATCTTAGAAGTGCCCATGTTGGGGAATCCACCACTTCCCTGGGGAGATTATTCCAATGGCCGATTGTTGTCATTGTGAGAAATTTTCCTCTTGTGTTCAAGGAACCTCCCTAGGAGTAACTTGTACCCATTAGCCCTCCTCTTTTCCATGTGACTCCTTGGAAAAAGGGAGTCTCCATCTTCTTTGTAGCCAGCCTTTAAATACTGGAACATGGTGATAAGTCTCTCCTAAGCCTTCTTTTCTCAAGGCTGAACAAACCCAGTTCTCTCAGCATTTCCTCATGTGGCAGGCTTCCCAGTCCTTTCATCACTTTGTGGTCCTTCTCTGGACCTTCTCCAGTCTGTCCACATCTTTTTTCTGCAGTGGGGACCAAAACTGATCACAGTATTCCAGGTATGGCCTGACAAGCGCTGAGTAGAGTGGGATAATGACTGCTTTAACTCTGCTGGTGATGTCCTTGTTGATGCAACCCAGCATCCTGTTGGCTTCCTTTGCCACAGCAGCACACCGTTCATGCCTATAGAGCTTCTCATCCACCTGGACCCCCAGGTCCCTTTCCACAAAGATAATTCATGCTCTGTCTATATAAGGGTCTCCCTCTGCCTGGTTCTTAATGAATTCTGTTGCCTGCTATTCACACTGATCAAAGGCATGTCTAAACACTTAGAAGATGAAGTACAACCTTGATACTTTTTCCCCCTCACACCAAGGCATAGGAAATAATCACAGCCTTTCAAGAAACTCCTCAAGGCAGCTAAAAACAACATTGCTGCAGGTGACTACTTCTATGTTAAAAAAGAAAAAAACAACACATGCCGTGCTTTTCCATTCTCACTGCACAGGTATTAGAAAGCATTCAATTTGACATCTTGTTCTTATTTCCTTAACTGTCTCACACAAGTTTATAGTTGGCTGAACAGACTCCCATAGACTCCCTATATACAGAAGAAAGCTGAAGGCACTAAAAGAGAAGCATAACCATTTTCTACTCCAGTCCATGTCTATTACAGAAAAAAAAAAAAAGTTTTGTCACCCTAAAGTTTAAGGAAAAGAATGCAATTGAAGTACCCAGAACAGCTCCTCCCAGATCAAGTTCTGGGATTCAACATGCTCCTACCAAGATATAAAAGGTTTCAAAAGTACTCAGAACTTAATCACTTTTCTCGAGTAGTCTGTTAAAATTACTTGTAAATTAAGCCTATTCTATTCAAGAAGATAAAAAAAAAAAAAAGAGTAAAGTGTTACATAAAATACAGAGCATCTTGAAAACTTCAAGCTGTGTATAATAGACATATGTGTATAGGTATGCATATATTACATATTATGTCAATTAAAAAAAAAATCAAGTGATTGATAAAGTTTATTAACTCCTCAGAGTACAGAAGTAGCCTAAAAACATGAACAGACACATTCTTGCATATTTGGTTAAAGCCTAGTAAAGCTTCCATCTTCAACTGCTCATCCCAACACTGCAACTTCCAGCCGATATAGCTGAAATGCCACAACCAGTTTCCAGAGATGCTTGTTCATTTCAGCCTACAGCAAAGCAGATTACTTAATTCAAACTCAAGAGTTTTATTTAGCACCGATCACAGGCTGCACACAAGTTCCTTCTAGCCTAAAGTCGTGTGCAACTTAATCAGCCATACTTGTGACCTCTACAATTCAGCACTGTTAGCATAGGAATACAGTTTCCTTATTTACATGGCTGGAGGCACTTGACAGAGTTAACACAGTCCTTCATTAATTTCCTTCACTTGACGCAGGGCCGTCCTCCAGAAAGTCCCAAAGGTCCCACTCCAGTATGTCCTTGTTACAACAGCCACATACATACAGCAGAAATCTCCAGGAAATCCAAACTGCAGTTAAATCCACAAAAAGGGCAACATAGCTTTTTTTCAGATATTCTACTCAGAAGAAGAAATACATTAAGTCAGTACTAGGAAAAAGTTTAACAACCATGACTCTCAGTACCTAATGATGGCCAGTGCTGTAATCCACAGGTTTTTATTGCACCTTCTTCAAAGAACATGTCAATTCAAGAACTTAAAACACATGAATGTAAATAAAACTGCCACTAGATGGCATGACAAAAACTGACTCAGACTTACACAAATACGGGAAAAAAAATTGGCCCAAGATTTGAAAAGACAAAGCTGTCTCAAAATTATTTTTCGTAACTACATCATCATCTTCTTCTTCTGGTCAATTATTGTACTATTTCACATCTTGTTGATGTATCATTTTCAAGATGTAAGCAGGTTTGAAAATAATTACATTTACACAACTTAGAAGTAATCATATTTTGCAAATACAAGTCAAAGTCAGAGGTGTAAATGGACACAGCGTATTAATGCAGAAAAACTGACCAGAGTTCCTGTACTCTTCAGCAATGAGAGTAGAAATCATTTATAACCAACAAAAAAAAAAAAAAACCAAAAAAAAACCCCAAAACAAGCCACACACCACATCCCCAAAACAAAACAGGAGTTGGTAAGGTAGAACCCAGCTTTACTAGAAATTCAGTTATCTAAAGAGTTGCTGAACAGTTAGCAATCCAAACAAACTTCAGTGTCATTTAGCTCAAAAACTAAATGTCATTACCCACAAGAGCAAAGATTTCTCCATTACAGTCTGGAAAGCAGTGGCCTTTTGACGTAGCTGGTCACCTCAAAGTTACCAGAAGACATATGAAAATTGAGCCTTAAAAAAGCCACCCTCCTTATTCTTTTTTTTTTTTTTTCAGAGAACAAATTTTGTAATGAAAGCACCTGCCACTATTAAGTGCAACTAATCAACATGTTGTAAAAAGTGGAAAATTCCTACTTTGCCTTCAGCTGCATGCAAGCCAGACAATTCTTAAACAGCACACCAGCCACACTGTGTAAACCAGGGCAGGACTGAGAGTGACCATCAACGGAGGAATTACATTTAGCAATGTCAGTCGTCATGGGTTGGACTGGTTACGTACCAGAGGGACCAACAAAGTGAAGGCTTTTCTGGACCTCCTTCTAAAGATGGGGCACAAAGCGGTCACACTTTAGTAAACTGACATCAGTCTCACTTGTTCTGAACACAAATGGCTGAGCTTGTGCTGTTTTATACAACACCTCTCCCTCATGACTGAGAAGTGGAAATAGGCAGTTACATACTCAGCAAGTAAAGGATCACAATATACTTCACTTTAATTGACATGTAAATAGCTGCTGTGAACAGTTATTCACATTCAGACTCACATCCAACATTTTGCAACAGTTCCAGTTAAAGTTGGCTGAATACCAAGCTGGCTTCCCTTACTGTTTACACTGACACCTTCCTTCTGTCTGACCTGCAATTGTTTTTGCACAAAGAGCACTTCTAAGATGCAGACGAATAGAGTAGCACTATAGAACTTCATTGCTGCAATAAAGCTTTTTTCTTAATTTCTAAATTAGTTGACCATCTTTCCTCTGTCTCACACACCCACCCTCAGACACCCCTGAGTCCAAAGGAGTATCGTGTAGGTTTACATTTGTTTGTGAGTGGCACCAGGAAGTAAAAAAGGCACAAACAAAAAGCCAGACAACAAAACAAACAAGCCACACACTCAATCAGGAGTTCCTAGTACAGTACAGATGCAAAGTATGCTCCTCATCAAAAATCTCTGCAGAGATTGTGTATGTCACAATTCTTGATCAATTTCATTGGACAAAACCAATTGCGAAGCAATCCTAAACTGAAAGGCAAATACAAACAGATGCACCTCCCCTGGATACTGCAGGAAGAGTGATTTAAGAAGAATGCAAAGGCAACTAAAGAGACTGAGAAGGTAGAGAAAATACACAACCCTTCTTCTCAAAACAGACACTACACAGGAGAAGACACTGTAAGCTTATCCTCTCTGTCCATAACAAAGATTATTCAGTTAAATTAATTATTCTCACAGAGGACATCCATCTGAGTCTTGCAAGACTTTTATGTTAAGCTTTTCCAAAAATTTCAGTGTCATCAATCATTTAACAGAAATTACATAAAACCCCATTAAAATCAAAAGGAACCTTAGTGTGCTATTTATTATGTCAATAAAGTTGGCTAGAATCTTCTTACATCTTTCTAGATCTAATTCTTCTTACACATAGAATCAAAGAATGGTTCGGGTTGGAAGGGACCTTCAAAGGTCATCTAGTCCAAGCCTCCTGCAAGGAGCAGGGAACCATAACAACACCCAGTAAGTACCAGGTACGTCTCTATTTTCCAAGACCCTGGACACAGCATGGATGAGATACCACTGTTTAAAGACAAAGCTGGTAAAGACTTTTCTACTTCGAGTCTGCTGGGGATTAAAACAAATTTACTTATAGAATGTTAGAATTAGTTGTGTGATTGCTTAGAGGTAAGCCAAATTAGAATAAAGAGTGGTTGAATCGTAACTTGCTTAACAGCTTAGCATGAGTAGGCCTTGTTTAAAACCTAGCGTAAGTGAATTTTAAACAAACATTAGCATGGATGACGATGCAGAGGAGGTAACAAATGAGTATGGGACATCCTAATTTACAAGTTAAGGGGAACGAAACCCATGACTTAAAGGAAAGGAAGACCTTCAAATCAGGTCACAGACAATGAGCAAAGACCTTGATAGCTGGGGACCTTGCAGGGGCTGAGCCCAAGCCAGGATACAAAGAAATTAGAACCAGCTGCAAACTTTGAAGATAAGGAGATGGTCTGTCTAGGACCCAATGAGAAGGGAGGAGATCCCAGCCCAGAAATATCATTGGATTAACTGTCACATGGACAGCGCATGAAGAGCGCACAGGGAATGGCAACTTAGATTGTGAAGGGTAAATCTGCCCAGGTGTTTCTTTGTTGCGGGTCCCTCACAGGAAGGGCTCAGCTTGAGTTGTAATAAACGGACTCTGTGGCAGAAGCTAGGGTCTGAACTCTTTACCTCAGCTGGGGCTAAATCTGGATCGAGCCGCACGTAGGCTCCTTCCTGGGAAGTAGTTTAGAAAGCAAGAGGGTCCACTCTGAATGCCGTGACTTGGCGCAAGGGTCTCCCCAGACTCTCCTTTAACACAGTCATCTGGATTAGTAATAAACATTTAGCAAACTTCTATCAGCTTCCAAATAGACTAGCTATTTTTTGTCATTAAGTAAAAGAGGTTTCTACTAAACATGAGAAGTTTCAGAGGCACAAGCAGAGGGCACTTTCAGACACTAACTGAAAGCAAGACATCAGGCAGAGCATCAGAAACAGAGCAAGTGTTTACTCTCTTAACTCACTTGTACGCAGCCAAAGTACAAGTAATTTGAAAGTCACTAGCCCTCCTGTGACTCAGTAAAAAAGCTTGGTCTTATCAATTCTGGCCAAGTTAATATTTCACAGCTACTGACATTTCATCCATTCTAGTTCAGATTTGAGCGTCTCTCATCAAGTTTAACTTTCCATGACTGCCTAGCCTTCACAGAACCTTCAGCTCACTCTAGACAAAGGATCACTAGACAGTTTGCTGCTAACAAAATGGTATCATTTCAAGAGATATGATCCTAGTGCATAAGGTGGTAAGATGCCCACTTGCACTCATTTGAGTCAACACAACCTACCAAATAAAATAAAAGTTACAGTGAAGAGGAAAGAAAAACATGGTTGGAAGATCCATTTGACAAACACTGGACAACACATGTGGGCTCTTTTTGGAGCTGGAGAATCCCAATTCTTTTCCTCTTACAAAGGCAGATCTGTTCAGCAGTCTTACCTAACCTTCCCACCTTCATTCCCATATCTCAGTGTTCTTGATGCGGACGATAACGCAAAACCCAATAGTTTTCATCTAGGCTGCCTTATGTATCATGTTACGGTGAGACACTCAAAATAAAATCTAAAAAAAAAACCAACCATAGTAGAATTGGAAGCAACAACAACCAGGGTAGCAAAGTCTCTAATCCACTACTGAAAGATTTTTCAGTTTGCTGACTGAAAACAATTCTCCATCAGCTGGAAAAGCAGTGAGAAGTGAATGAGAAAGAAAACAAGTGCCCTAAGTAACTTGTTCCATAAAAACGTCCTTAAATGGGAAACAGTATACAGTTAACTTTATCCACTTCCCGCTTCCATATTAGATATGTTGCCACCACGGCCACTGATCAAACTGTCCGGCAAAAGCGGTTACTTTATGGCAAGTAAAAATATTTTCCACTGCTGTTTCTTTCATTATTTGAATGCTACAACTTCTGTTTTTGCCCTGCTCAACTTCCGCATTAGTAAGTGTAAGTATTTCCTACTAAACCAAGTTTCCAAAAATCTGAAATCCTTAGACATAAAGAACAGGTTTATTCAGAACCAAAGACAAAGAAATTATCCCTCCCCCAATCAATTATGTACTTTTTAACAGGAGCGCTGTTAGCTGCAACTGAACTGAGGTGTTGACCCAGCTGAGCAACAACAGAGACAGCAAAAAAAACACAACCAACCAGCACTCAAGAAAGTGGGTAAAAGAAGTGGGAAGTAAAAAAAAGAAAGCATTGAGAAGACAGTAAACACAAATATCTAATGTTGAAATGGATTATAAATCAAGACCATTTCACAGGTTTTAATCCACCAGTCAAAACATGTGGTAGGAGAGAGAAGTAAGAATAGCTCTACCCTTCAAGCAATGTGGAAATGTGCCTATTCCTTGGCAGGCAAGGCTTAATCTAGGAATAAACAACTGTGGGAAGTCAGAAAAACTCCGCAAACTGCATTAAAAAAACAAACAAAAAATCTTTTCTATGGTTTTGTAAAAGCCACAAATCAACTTGAGAGTTATCCTGAACCAAAGACCATCTTTCCGAAATACCTAGCTGTCATAACAAAGAATCAGTCATTGATTTTTTTCCCAATTCCAGTGCTCAAAAGAGCACTGTGTGACCAGCATAAGACAGTGCTGCTGCCAGAGCATTCACGTACTTCAGAGACAAGTTATATTACTGTTGCTTGGTATTTGGTACAACTGGAAGCATAAGACTCAAACAATTTCTTTTTAAATAATAATAATAAACTTGCAGTTTCATCTTGGTACCATGACATACCAATAACACATCTGAACAGAATGTGAGGTCTCTGAAGCACATCAGCTTGTACTGTGAAGAGAAAGTCATTTACGGAAGTGCAAGCCAGAGGAGGAACAGTGCTCTCCATCACTTTGTCATTAGATAAAATTTTAAAAGTGTATCAGAATTACTAATATGTTCTCATCATTACAAGAGTTAGCATCCAGTTCTGTCAGTGCCAGCCATAAGAAGGTTGCCACTGTTTGGTGGTGTCTTTTTAGAAAAAAAAAAAAAAACTATGCTAAAAAAAAGGTTTGCAGTTGAGACTTAGATGCATTTACCAAATTTCCAAGCCCTTCTCCAATAAAGATATCTTGTTAGCATACAAGAGTTTCCAAGCTTTGATGAGGTCTCTAATTCCACAATTCAGTTAATGTTAAGCATTCGTAGCTTTCAGCAGGAAGCAGCAAAACTTCAGTTTCAGTCTCTCTGTCCTCACTCCACAACATAGAACCATAGGGTAGTTTGGGTTGGAAGGGACCTTTAAAGGTCATCTAGTCCAACCGCTCTGCAAGGAGCAGGGACATCTCCAACTAGATCAGGTTGCTCAGAGCCTCATCCAACCTGGCCTTGAGCGTCTCTAGGGATGGGGCACCCACCAGCTCTCTGGGCAACCTGTTCTCTCACCACCCTCACAGTAAAAAATAAATTTTCCCTTGTGTCTAGTCTAAATCTACCCTCTTTTAGTTTAAAACCATTACTCCTTGAAGACAAAAAAAACCCAAAAAAAAAAAAAAAA
>JAAGAY010005986.1:0-12314 GCA_011801015.1 Ardeotis arabs
AGTAGGCCACTGAAGAGGGCAAGGGAAGAATCAAAATATGCCAGTGGCATTAACAAATTTTCAGAGTAATCTATCTTCCTTCCAAGGTTCAGGACCTTACTACAGAAGATGACAAAACGTGTTTAACATGAATTGCAAACTGTAAAAGTCAGGGTATTTATTAATCTATGCCCAAGTAACTCTGTTCCTCCTAGCTGTAATATTAAATAATCATTTTTTACTTCACAATTAAGTAATCACTTTTCAGAAGTGGCAGTTGCAACAGAATATAGGAAAATGCAAAAGAGATCTATACAAGCCAAAAGCAGTTGATTTAGGTATGCAATACCTGGAAACAAATACAACAGATTTGGTGGCAAGGAATGTTAATCAGTTTTGACATTGAATTGGAGGGAACCCCAAGAATGTAGCTTTGATTTAAATGCGTGTATTTAAGACGTACTGAAAACTAGGGAGATGTACTCTAAAATTTTGAAATGAGCCAGGTTTTTCTAGGTCTGATGTGAGCAAAGGGTTTGGACAATATACTTGATTTAAAAACCAATAGGATGAATCTACTGGCACTCAGAGGATTGCCCTTCTGTCAGTTTGTGATGAGCCCAAATGCATTCACTGAAATTCACGTACTTTGAGCAGCAGGAGAGGCTGACCTTCCTTATCGGAAGTCTATTCTGCTGATGATCTTCTGATCCAGTAACGATGTGGTGCCCTTCTGGGGTATCTTTGACTTAAGTCTCTTGGTTTCAAATGGTCATGGGTAGATAGCATGCATGTGTCTTGTAGAAGGAGGCAGAAGGCTTGGGTGAACCTGCAAAGCATTTACTCAAGGAGTAAGTCTTAAACTTCCTTCTTACGTGCGTCTCCTAATTGACTTAGCTATGGCTGTCCCACCAGGTGCAGGAGCATCATAAAGGGTGTAAGGCAGCTTAGTGGAGTATTTGCAGTTGTGTGCTGCTGAAGAAAACTTGCCAGGGTGTGGGCAGCTGCTTAGGCATGAGAAAGAGAGAAAATAGTTTAGAATGTGATGAGTTACAAATAGTGTTTTTATAGAACAATTTCTGGTAAACTATCACTAAACTCAGAGCATGACTTACACTGGAACTTTGGTTTTCCCTGGAAGCTTAGGCTAAAACTAGAGCAAGTCTTTTATTGGTGCTCTAACTAATGATGGAGCATGAGCTCTGAAAAACTGGAGATTATGCCATAATAAAGTTATTGGTTCGGGGAGGCAGGGAAAATGATGGAAACTGTTTAAACCCTATCAGATCTTGGTGCTTGTATGCATTCGCTATTCCTCTGAAGAGTTACTTTCCTACTGTTTGTTGCCCTCTTGTAACTAAAATAGAAAGCTTGAATATTGAATATATTGCTTGAATATAAGCTTGAATTATATTATAATGCAAATATATAATGCTGTTCAGAGTTGAATGAATGTAGAGAAATTCTTTTGTTGTTTGCATTGTGGCTGGATGTTAGGTGAAGATTAAAGATTTTGTGTGTCAAAGGAAGATTGCTGTTAGCAAAATACCATGGAAGGCTTTAGTTTTTGTGGCATCTGCAAACTGGCTTGCCTGTCTCTTGCTTTTAAAGACTTTGAACTGTTTATTTTTAATGGTGTTGATTGTGTTGCTTTCAGTCTTGCAAGCCATGTGAGCTAAGGGAAAGTCAATGAAAAGTTTGGTATTTGAACTGTCATTGTGGCTTAGGTTTTTGTTTTCTTTTACCCTACACCTCCAAAGGATGGAAATACCAGAAGCCTTGCAATATAGTATGCATAGCTGACCTTTTGAGTTCTGGATTGCATCAGGAAGGAGAAAAGTACTTCAAGGTACAACAGCAGAAGGATAGGACAAGGTTTAGTAATTCTAGCACTTTGAGTCACTGGAAATAATAAATACTGCAGAGATAATTGTCCAGTGCTGCAAGCAAAGATGGAAGAATAGTGCAAATATATCCTAAACCATTAAAATATTAGATCAATGTTTTCAGCATCACTGTAACTTTCATTTGTATGGAACTGTGAAGTTGAGTACCACAGAAATAAATGCCAACTGTGACAAAAATACATAAAACAACAAGAGAAGGAAAATAATACTGGATGGCATCATCCAAAGTTATTAAACGGGAATCATCACAGTTACAGCATTCACTATGTCTCATTCACTTTCATGCACTAATTCTGATAAGTGATTTAACAGCATCTCCTCTGTCCTGGATAGGACAAAGAATAATAAATGAAATAATTGCCCTCTGGGTTTGGAAGTGTGGTTTTTGTTGGTTTTTTGTTTTGTTTTGCTTTGCTTTTTAACAGTAAGAATAAAAAACTCATTCTTTTTCTTTTAACTGAGGCTTGTGGCAAAACTCCTGTTGATGTTAGTTCCGCTACTATGTTAAAATAGTAATGTCTCATGATCCAGCAAGTAAGTGTGAGGCCTGTTGTGGTGCCAATGCAGAAACATGGAGTAAGAGACAGTTGCTGCTCCTAGAGAACTTGCTACCTAATCAGAGTATTAAATAGATGATGCACTAAAGAGACTTCCTATAAGTTAATCTTTGTAGTGAGGAATTGTGGGGCTTCAGAATCCCAGAAAGTAGAGGGAGTGAGATAGCAAGAGATTCCAAATCTTCACAGCAAAACTTTGAAGTAATGGTATCAGCAGTAGGTTGGGAGTTGATGTCACCTGGTTAAGTCAGTTCTGAGAGGTGGTTGCATCCCTCCCTCACACAGCCACATGGCAAACCAAAGGGGAATTCTGGTGGCAGGTCAAGAGGCTTGTTTGGCCAAGCACCAAGTTTTGTGGGGCACATTCAGTGAGTCAGTTGTAAATTTTAATTTTAATTGTTTGTGTACCACTTGCTGAGATGGGTGTGGGAGCTGCTTTTCTCAGAGAAGAAATGCTTGCTGTGCTGCCTCATTGTGTCACAGGAACTGTGATGACAGCTGCTTGGGGCAAAAAGGGGAGCTCCCATCATCAAGGCTGTGGAGGAGCATTACTGGAGTTACCTGGACTTTGACCCCTTAGCTGAAGGGAGACTGTCTTTCATGCCCCAGTTTTCCCTAGCTCTTCCTTTTGAGGTGTTCCTTCCTTTTCAGCAGACATGGACAGCCAGAAGCACTCCTGCGATGCCTTGGAGCACTCTGCACTGCATCTGAAGGATTAGAGAAGACCTTTGTGTTGGGTGGGATTGACTGGGGTTCAGTGAGTTTGCTGCCTGCCTTGCAGCTGGAGCACAGAGAATCGAGACTCAGGCACTTCCTCAGTGTAATAAAACACCACTTCTTGTGACTTGCGATTGCTAAGTGGAGGACAGAAGTGATAAACATCCTGTTTCCAGTTGTAAATGAGATCTGAGACTTTCTCTGCTTGATCTTTTGCCAGAAGAGGACAGATGTCTGTCTGTCTAACAGAAGCAGTCAAACTGAGGTGTTCTGTTCAGTTCAGTTTCCTCCCACTCTTGCAGGCTGCAAGGCCACCCAACAGGAGCTTTGCGCTCCATACATGAACTGGATCAGATTCCTAATCACTAAAATTGCAGAAAGATAGGTACTTTTATCCAATACTTTTTAAAAATAAAGTTCAAGCCTGTTACTTAAAACCTCTTCCAGCATCTGTTTTCCACTCATGTGCCCTAAGCAAGTGCTCTGTTTCAAAATGATGTTTGCTGGTTTGGGTTGGTCTTTAAGGCAACAAGTTAGATATTTATTTTAGGCACAAAGTGGTTCTAATGTTTTCCTGTCACTTTATAGCTTTAAATTCCAGTAGCCTATTGTACCCAAAGCACTGTCATTTTGTGAAACAGAAAACCCTGCCCTTCAGGCAGAAGGGTCAAACCATACTTTCCCAGTAAGCCTTTACTCTTTGTACTCCTGCTGCATAACTTCACTCACCTAAAAGCAAACTTGCTAAGGTTGAAAATATGTAGTTACCAATTACAAAAAGCTGTTACACAGTGTTAAGATATCCATCAGTGCTAAGCCGCTATTTTTTAATAGTGCTTTGTCCTACTTGTAAAAACATGCCTTTTTGTGCTTCTTACTTATGGTCCACAGCCCTTGAGGTTTTTCAGGCACTCTCAGATGCTGTTGTGAACAGCGCTTAAGTAATGAAATAACAATTTCCATACTTCATGATGCTCACAGGGGCATTAATACTGCACTGAAACGAGAGCTTGTGCCATGTTGGTAGCATGCAGGCTAGCGAGCTATGAAACTGCCTGTGTGTCCCAGGATGATTCTGTAGTGCTAGACGCATATTTTGATATGGAAAACTAAAACTAGAGCATTTGGGCTGCTTTTTCTTTACAGTAGTTTTGCACAGCTTAGTGCTTAAATTTCTGGAAAATCACTCCAAACCTCCTTGTTATCATCCCTCAGGTGCTGCTTCACATGCAGTTTCCTTTCCACAGTTTCCTGCAACTGAGACAGCACCTTCCAAGTGGATTTTCCACAGCGAAGGTGGTGATTCTTGGGATTTGAAGGCACTCTGTGAGGTTGGCTGCAGTGTTAGGTGTGGACCTTGGATGGTGTCAGCTGTCCTTTCCCTGGCAGAGGTGGAAGTGTGGGCTGCTGTGCCATAGCAAGCCTGTGGGAAGCCTGCACCCGCACAAATCTGAGGATGCTGTATAAGTACTGGTACAGCTAAAACAAAAACTTGCTCTAAATGCTTAGTTCAGAGCTTCAGCTCTTGTATCCTTTCTTGATATGGTCATGTATATATCTTTAAGTTTATCTTAATGTTTCTTCATTGATTTCTATCTTCACATGGATGTGCAGCAGTTGCCTGAGTATATTCTGTATTCGAAGCATGAGCTGTGGCAGGTAACCACTTATATGAAATCTCTTTGTTTCTCTGATGGGGTGAATGTCAATAACTGTATAGTTAGTGCTGAAATTTGTTCTTACTGCAAATTAGCAACTGCCTGCAGCTTGTAATGCGATGTTGAGATTTTTTTTTTTTCTGAGCCTTTCTGAAGGTATGTTGAAGAATGGAAAGCATTTTTTAACAGCTGGAGCACTTCTCCAATTTTTTCTGGTTTTTGGTCACTGACAGACAAAAAAGTGCTAGACACTATTAAAATTACTTTTCTGTGCAGTGGAGGGGAACAATGGCAGATATAACAAAAATGTGGTGAACTGGGTAAAGTAAATTAAGTATTTTTAGAGCAGGTCTCAAAGGTAAAGGTTGCTTTAAAAGAGCTTTTTCAAACATTTCTAAAAGCCTACAAAAATCTTACAAAGAAAAATATTTATGATCTTCAGTTTGGCACAGGTGTGGAAGAATTGTATTTACTACTTGTGCTATAGGATCCTCTTTGCTTGTTATTTTCCACACTGGGGATGTCTGCCAACTCTTAATTCTCAGGTGAAAATGATATCTCAATGATTAAGCCAGCAAACATATTCTTGAAATGAGTTCAATCTTTTTTCCATTGTGCTCTTTTTATACTTAGTACAAAAAAAGTAAATGCAGAGGAGTCAGACTAGCTTCAGACCTCATATTCCTGTCAGTGTTTGACCATGACAGGTGAGCCAGAAGCCTGAAAGACAGCATCGTAAAATCCAGTACATCTAGCTGGACTAGGATGAATTTAGTTCATCAATTTAAGTTACCGCTGTGGTGTGTGGGTTTTTTTTTTTTTTGTTTGTTTGTTTTTTCTTCACTAAATAAAAGTAAAATTCAGTGTTTTAAAACTTCCTAAAGAGAATGTAATAATTCTTGTGGATGAAACTTTTTGTGCAATTTAAAAGACCCTAAATAATCACATGCCACAAGGGAGAACAATGTGAGTACAAAATCTACTACCTGCACAAACAACTACCCTTGCAGAATTGCAGGGTTCAGATGCCTGGCCTCTGGAACGAAGCGATGGTCCTCATCCTGTATAGCATAGCAAGCAGAGTTTCTGGCAGAGCTGTGCTTGACTTAATGGTGAATTTCTTTGGATTGTATAATTAAGCACAACTTTACATCCATGTTAGCTCAGTTTATCTAAATTTGATATTGCAGAGGATGTCTTGCAGAGTAGGGTTGGAGGCTGCTGTCATTGAGATGAAATACTATTTTTCTGTTCTTTCAAAGAAGTATATTAGTTAAAATGCTTGGAAAATATTTACAACCTGTTCTCATTACTAAATGCAGGAGACTTTTGCATTAACAGATGAGCTCTGAATCGTGCTTTGTCAATTGACACTGCTTCCCACCCTTACTGAAGGTTAATGTCTTAGCAGAATTGGCAGACAGCAATATAGCCTGTGTTGTAGTGCATTCGTTACAAAGTCTGGCATCTTAATTGAAAGGTATGTTCTCCAGCAATTAAAGCAGAGGGGCAGGACTGATGGCTCGGGCAGTAATTTTGAAACCACTGTAGGTATTTGCTGGGGCTTAGTTGTGTGTCCAGCCAAAGCAACTAACTTCTCTTCACCAGGCAGACCCTTGGGTGTAGTAGGGCTCACTTAAAGGGTTAGGTGCAGCCTAGGTGTTTAGCTGGAAATTATTTCATTAAAGCCTGTTTGATTTCATTTGAAAATGGGGGGTGGGGAGAACCCGATTATTCATGTAATCTCTAATGGGGAATATCTGTTTCCTGAACAGAATTTCCTGGTTAAATATGATGTCTTTTTGACAGTTTCCATTGTCTCCTTTACTGTCTTTGAGTTGGAGAATATTTTAAATGTTAAGTTCTGCCACATTCTGCTCACAGTATTTTTTTAATTTTCCAAATGTGGGTTTTCCCCTCTTGCTGGAGATTATGACCAAGTATTCCTGTCAGCTGCTATGGTGTAACATGGGAGCAAGAAGACTGCAAGCCAAAATGTTCACTTTTTTTTTTTTTCTTCATTCCTGCCCAGTAATGCCTGTTTCCTGCTGTTTTAAGGAGAAAAGTTTATTTTTCCAGGTGAGTTTGTGGAGGAGAGAGGTATGTGAGGCTGGGCAGGGCTGAGGGGAAGGTCTGTTTTATCCAAAGCTGAGCAGGACACTGTGCTGTTGCTCTGAGTTAGTAATGTTTGTTTTATTTGTCAAGCTCTGTACTCACGAGCGGTGCAAACTCTACAAGTGTTGGTAGCAGAAATAAAGCATTTTGTATAGCTTTAAAGAGATTATTTTTGTCACCAAATACTGCTTACTACAAAATGTATTGGTTCTTTTCACTGCAATATAATTAGTTCAGTCTGTTAACCAGCGTATTTCATCTAATACTTTCTTCTGCATTTGCTGACAATACAATTACAAAAAATTAAACCAGCTGAAAACAATGCAAATACATCCGTCTGTTTGCTGTTTCTTCTACCATGGCAGTTTGCCAGAAATGACATGCTTCACTAAATGTCACTAAATATTATGTACTTAGGACTTAATTATGCCTTTAAGGCACTGGCCGTCTCAGGGAAGAGAATGGATAAAATTGCTTCCTTGAAAGCTTTGAGCCACACTCTGCCTGAGAAAACATGACTGCTGGCAGCGTGGTGGGAAATCAAAAGGCAAGCTGATCATCTATTCGAGATGATGGAGCATATGTTCTTGCCCACACCTTCTCAGCTCTGTTGATGAGTGAGCTATCTCACTGCTCTGGGCGTTAAATAAACCTCTGTTAAAGCTATGTAGCCTCAAATGCTCTTTCTGTCCCGTTATTGAAGGTTTACAATGGGAAAGTAACTTTCAGATTACAAAGCCTAAGACCCTAAGTAATTCTAGGTTTTCCTACACTAAAACATAGTATGAATGGTTAATTAAAAAAAAGACCCACTGTGCAGGTTTTTTGTCAAACGCTAGCACTGTGAGCCAGGAGGAAGGAAGGGATGAGAATCTAGACTGGGATCTCGCTGATCTCTAAAGATACTGTCAGACCCAGGACACAATTGCTGGCAGCTCCTAATTCTTAGCTTCTTGAATATAGCATATTATTAACTTCAGAATATATATATTGAGGTAACCCGTGGGAACACAGCTAAATCAGAATTATATTGTGCTGTAGGTAGGATGTAGCTGTTGGATGTATGTAGGACGTAGCTGTTTAATAATTTAATGCTTGTTTTTCCTATCAGCTCTTTACTCTATGCATTCTCCTTAGCATTTAGTCCACCCTCACAGGTTCCCTTACAAGTCCTGTCTACAGTCAAACTATGACAAACTACTGCAGGTGAGTCAGTAAGGGCTGTTAGTAGTGCTGTTTCCCAAGAGCTGTATCTCATGTCAGGTAATTTTGTTTAGAGTTTTATCTCTTTAGACAGTTACTTGTTAATAAAAATAATATCTCAGTTTCAAAATCTGCATAATCCAGGTTGCAAGAGCAGCTGAGTGTTTTCAGTGTGAAATTTTTTTTTCACTGCTTCCTCATGGTTCACAAAATCCCTGTGCTGAGTAACAGGTGGTAAGTTCAGGAGTCAGCCCTGGCAATTGCCTTTTATCTGCCATAATGTCTAACGTGAGCTTCCTCCAACTCGCCTCTGCTGTATATCTTCACTCAAGCTCTACTCCTGGGCTCATGTTTTGAGGAGGTGAAAGTGGCATCTTTCCTCCTTGGCCCCTAGTCAAATATTTAGCCTCCTAACTGATTTCTGGAAACTGTTTTCTCTAAGTTTTTTTTTTGGTACTTAAGTCTACTATCCATACGTGTATAAAACCAGAGATGACTGCAGCAAATCCTTTTATCTTCTTTGCTACATGTGTACTCAAACACATCTAGGCTAAAATGTTATAGCTTAGAAGAAGGTAAGCAACATATGCAGAGCCTGAGTCCTAATAGATGAAGCATCAAGAGCCGCTGTTCACATCGGTTGCTTGATTTTACCCTTGGCTTCAATAGGGAAAATGTCTTAGAACCATTATACCTTCCTTGCTGTAACATACATAAAACACAAATGCATTCTAACTTACTGTCATCAGTGATATTTACATAAAGCACTGGGTTTTCAATGGTATGCAATTTATTATTGAAATGAAGTTTAATTGCACTTTTAAATATTACTCACTGTATGCCTTTTTCCAATTTATTATAAACACATCTTAGCATGCTCCCTGCTTGCAGCTGAAATAATAAATGATTTAATAATTTGAGTTACTTATGGGATACTGGAAACAGGTTTTCTGTCAGTACAGAGCCGTTTTATGAACTTGTTATGGTGTGGGTATTCATTGCTTCCTCTCTTGTTGCAGAATTAGTCTCTGGACAGTAGCGTCTACCACTTAAATGTTTTGGAGAAGCCCATGTCTAACTGAGAGGCATATTGAGAGTAGATATCAAGTGATGTTTTTGCCAAAGATTTTCGGTTTAGTGACACACGTTTAATAACACTTTACTAAATACATTCAAATGTGTACTTTACACTCACAGCCTTGCTCTCATGTAATTTCATTGCTATCGGTGCTTTTAAAGCAGATTTTTTCCTTCTCTATCTTAAACTTTATCAATATGAAATGCTGCAGTAGACTTAATAGGAAAACAGTATTTCTGGTATTACAGTCCTTATGAAAAATATTGACATTGTGCCAGTTCTCACAGGAAGTATTATCTTGATACTTAGGTGAAATACAAAATAAATCACGCTAAATGTTTTTCAAATTTCTAGACAATAGATTTTCCTATGTAGTAGTTTTACAGAATGTATTAAATGCTACACGGCATCTTAAAAACAAGTTGTTACCCTCCTTCTTAAAAAGCTATTAAGA
The DNA here is from genome assembly GCA_011801015.1 of Ardeotis arabs. Classification (NCBI taxonomy): domain Eukaryota; kingdom Metazoa; phylum Chordata; class Aves; order Otidiformes; family Otididae; genus Ardeotis; species Ardeotis arabs. The sequence goes on from JAAGAY010005986.1 coordinate 9,669, forward strand.
TTACAGTGTGGAATACACAAAAAAACCTAACAAATTTCAGAGTTGAAGAGGCTTATGAAACTCTAACTTGGTATCCTACTATATGGTGTGATCATTCCTGTCTTTCCATTATTTTCTTTTCCTTTCCTATCCTCTCCTTATTTCTTCCTTATTCAATACTTTCTGTGAAAGGTATATTTTTCTTTTCATCTTTCAGTGTGTGGTCAGATGCATTATTAACTACTTGCTATTCCAATCCATGTTAATGTCTGCCTAGACTTCTGTATGGCACTGTCATCAGTTGTGGTATTGTGACAAGTATTAATGAATTCATCCTTAAATTGGATCTATTATGGGAGACAGTGTGTGTATGAGAGAAAAATGTGTGTGGCTTAGGTATAGATACTATCCACATCTTATACATGAGATTGTGAGGCGCAAGGTTAACAGTGTAAATTTATCTGACTTTGAGGGCTCAGATTAGAAGAGATCTTATTTTTAAAGTGCTTCCTATGTTAGGAAAAGCTTTTTTCATCGTAAGGTGAGTGCATGAGTACTTGTCACTTCTGCAAATCACTCTGTAGAAACTGGCGTTATTCAGTGTCTGCGGGTGTAATTGGTGCACAGAAAACATGAAGGGCTGTTAAAGATTAAAGGACTGTCAAAGGAAGTTACAGGTAGTTCAGTGCTCAGGGATCTGCTGCTGGTGGGTAAATGCAAGGCCTGGATAACAAGCTGGGACCCAATAAACCCTGTTATAGAGGTGGCACTGTCAGTGTGGTGCCGTGCCTGGGCATACGCGCCAACCCCGCACTGGAGCTACAGCTTGCCTCTGCCTGGCATGGGGTGCAGGCAGTGGCACTTGTGTGATAAGAACATGGTAACAATCACCCAAGCAATATTATCCTGCCTACTTTTAAATGTGCTAGGCTTGTATGCTCTTGGGTAGAGCTTCTGAAATTAAAAACTTGTAAGGAATTCTACATGTGAAGGAATCCCTTCTGGGAAGAAGTCAATTTCAGGACTTGCAGTGTAGGCCTATATAATTTGAGCTAATAGGTTAACTTGATTATGAGAACTGAGTACTAAAAAGTGCTTTTGGTTTTGTGAGAAAGAAGTAGTGAAAGTTAGGACTCCTGGTTTAATTTACAGTTGTGTAGCAGTGCAGACTGAAGTAGGATTTCTGCTTCTGCCACCGTAACGTCCTTGCTACTTACATCTGCTCCTGTTCCTTCAGCTCCCAGTACCTATCTGTGTCCTTTTTCTGTGGCTTTCTCCTATGGCCTTTGCCAAAACATTTGTATTTTTCCATGGTGCTTGTCATTCCCTCCAGACCGTTTTCTCTTCCAAGCTGTCCTGGACATCTTTCCTCAATCACTATTTCTGGTTTTTCTGTGCTTGACTAATGTCCTTCTCTGCCCTTCCTTTTTCTTCTCTGCATTGCTCTGGTATCAAGAAAGCAGACAAAGTACACTGGCTCTTCTTCTTTCACTGCTTCTTACTATTGGAGCAGTGGAGCTGTTTTGGCACAAACTTCAGAAGGAAAAATAATTGGGCTTAACGGACAACAGCACAGATAACTGCATTCAAAAATTTTAAGTTTGGGATGGTCAGGCAAGTAAAAAGATTATTAGAATGGAAAGACTTCAGCAGATTTAGTGGTAGACCACATCCTTTGACCAAAAGCAATGCTTCTAGCTTGAAATATGCCTGTAGTTAACAGTCCTGTTTCTCTATGCTTTTGGCCATTTTAAGAAGGGTTAGGTCTATATTGCTCTAGGGATGTGAATGCACAGACTAAGTCATTATTTCATACTCAGGCTATTTTTTAAAACAATTGCTATGATAATGTGACATGACTTGTTGACTTGTGCTATAGATGCTCTAAATGAAACACAAATTTAATGCATTTCAGTACTAATGAAAATCTTACACTAGAGGTGGTAACAGATAGTGGGTGTCCTCACTGCGCGAGTCAGTTCCCTCCATATTCCTATCCATTTTCCCTGGATCTCACGTCAAAAAAAAAAAAGTCTTCTCTAATCCCATAATCTGTACCATCAGTTATTAGCAACAGCAATGCACAGAACTGAACACAAAATTACCTTTTGTTTTACTGAAGTACTGAAGCGGTTCGTACTTGAATTTCTTCCTGCTGGTGGTTGTCAATTTATTGTCCCTTCTAACATTTCTTTTTTGAAGATCTCCCATTCTAATTCTTAACCAAAGTCATAGAAGAGGTCCCTTCAGTTCCTATTTGTCAGTAATGTAAATTTATACTACTGTGGCATTAATCTTACTAACACAGAAGCATCACGGTGGTCCACTAAGATAAATGCAACACACTAGAATAGCATTTTCACTGAAGCTGTCAACTGCACAGTAAATTTTAGCTTACTAAACCGACAAAAACTAGCTACTCAGAGCCACCGTGAGATGCAGTATTACAGATCACAGTCTCAATTTGTGCTAGTGTCGTGGTTTTGTTTAGTGAGGGAGGGCCTAAGGTGGAAGCTTCTGTAGGAAACTGCTAGAAGTCGCTCCCCTTTGTTTAGTGGACTCGGCCGGGCCTAGGGCGGACCCGCTGCTGGCCAAGGCTGAGTCGATTGGTAGCAGAATGTCCCGTGATAACGCCTCTGCGATAACGTATTTAAGAAGGAGAAAACA
>JAAGAY010005987.1:0-17065 GCA_011801015.1 Ardeotis arabs
CTGCTTCCACCCTCTATAGGCTTCCTTCTTCACTTTCAGTTGGTCCAGGAGCTCCTTGCTCATCCACGCGGGCCTCCTGGCCTTTTTGCCCGACTTGTTCTTGGTCGGGATGCACCTCTGCTGAGCTTGGAGGAGGTGCTCCTTGAACGTGGACCAACTTTCCTGGGCCCCTCTTAAATACATTGTCAGACATTAAATAAGATTCTAAGTTATAGCAGATGACACTTCACTAGATCCACTATTCTCTATTTCTAAAAGCCACCAGGGCCACAGTACCTGGATGTCTAGTGGTCGGCTCAGAGCTTTTAAACGTTTGGAGTTGTGTCAGTAAGTTAAGCTAGTATATGGAGTTGTTTGCAACTGTCCCTGTTTACAGAAATTAAAATTTCCTAAGAAGTACTTTTTATTCCTTAACATCATTATCAGTTTAATAAACATTTGTCTAGAAAATTTTCTACTCTCTTTATCTGTGTTCATGAACAGGTACATTTTAAGAAACAAACACAGCAAACTAAATAAATCATCATTTGTGCACATAACTTCCTGTTTTAATTATACAACTGTGATTTATACTTCTGAACAGAAGTGTCCATAGTTTTTCTGGTTTTTTCTTAAGAAACACTTAGCATTTTTCCCCAAGTTAACTAAAGATATAGCAGTGTCACTTTAGATCAGAAAGTATGCCTACAAACAGATGTTTGTTAAAAAAAAAAAAAAAAAATTAAAATAATCAACAGAACCTTATAGCAGCCTTCCAGTACCTAAACAGGACCTACAAGAAAACTGGAAAGGGACTTTTGATAAGGGCACGTAGCGATAGGACAAGTGGTAATGGCTTTAAATGAAAAGGGACTAGATTTAGATTAGATGTAAGGAAGAAATTCTTTACTGTGAGGGTGGTGAAGCACTGCAACAGGTTGCCCAGAGAAGCTGTGGATACCCCAGCCCTGGAAGTGTTCAAGGCTGGGTTGGATGGGGCTTTGAGCGACCTGGTCTAGTGAAAAGTGTCCCTGCTCAGGACAGGGGAGTTGGAACTAGATTATCTTTAAGGTCTCTTCCAACCCAAACCATTCTATGAGTCTATGATTGAAAAGGAATGATGTTCAGATTTCCAGTTTTGTTCACATAATAACACAAATCCTTTAACTGTGACAATTCAATAGTAAATGCATGTCATATAAAGGTATGTTTTATTGTACAGTGAATTGAGAGCACAGCAGGAGATGTGCCACTTGCAGATACAGGAATGAAACACTGGTGACAGCTATCAACAGGTGCCTACTACAGCGTGAAAAAAAAAAATTCTGGCTTCTAACACAAAGCAAAATACAAAGTAAACTCTACAGCAGTTCATTAGTAAGCATTCAGCAATGGCGTCCTGGGAATGGTTTACTTCCCTAGTTTTTCAAGTGAAATTTAAAGCTTTTGAATCTCCAGTTGGCTATATTATTTTCTGCTGTGGGGTTTCATGATTATTCTAGTTAAATTGATCGTTAAAGAACCATGGATACTCTTTCAGAGAGATTTTTAATTTAGTTTTATCTATACTGTCTACTGAGAGCAGCTCTGAGGTATTCTGAATACTACATACCCAAGCTGTATAATTTATAGGAGTTATAGCCTAGCTAGCCTCTACTTACATAGGATATAGGTTCTGTATATCTAGTGCTGCTAGGTATATCTAAATATCTAGGTGCAATCGTGTAGACTAGATGTAAGTGAGAAGCAAAGCTTCCATACTTACAGCTGTTTTGGAGGCTGTTCTACGCTTAAAAATTATGTCAAACTTTTATTTGTTTTAATCTTCAGAAGAGTAATTTATAGTTTTTAACTTAGCATTCCATTTCAGAAGTTATGCAGGGATAGCAGATAAACGAGTTTTATTGCCTAAGTACAACACACTTTTGATACTAGAACAACTCATTCACATTCTTTAGTGATGGAATAAATGTCTTATTGCTACTCTTGGCTGTATCTGAAGTGTATTGTCCTCTGTCCCACCTCCCTTTTCCATAGGGGTTATCAAGAATATGTTTACAGCAGTCAGCAACCTGATAAAACTACTCTGACATAAGAATGAAGACCAAAGAAACAGAATTGCTTCAGTTATGTGAAAATACCCTCACATTCATATAAGTTCATCATTTCAGCACAAATGGTATGCTCCTTTTCTGAGATAGTAAGGTATACTGGAGATAAGCTAGCCTCCTTCAGGCGTGTCAACTGAAGACGACACAGAAAACGTATAACTCTATTCATGAATCTTAATTTTAAAATACCTTAGCTGAAATCCCTTTAACAGTTGAACAACTTATTCTGCCAAGGGATCTGACTAGCATAGTTACTGTTAACAGTGTTACAGACACTTTTACAAATATCAAATAGATATTACCCAAAATAATATTCCATTCACCAGATAAATGACTGCACAGGTGCAGATGCATCCGCTATCTGAATTAAAAGTGTCAGGGGAAGCAAGGGAAAATATAACACTGACTGGTATCATTGGGAGAGGAAATTCACTTGAACCTCACTGGCACATGTTTTCACTACTCAGACTACTGATTAGTGTGTCAGAAGCCATTCAGCTGCATTCTGTACTTGTAGCTGGAAAATCCCTCTTTCACAATTTAGACAGTTTATCTAACTCCATCAGTTGTCCCTTCTTTTTTTCAAATGCCCTGTATTTCAAATGATGTTTGAAACATTCAGATAGCTTACACAAAGGGGAGCCAAACTAGTAGAAATAGCTAAAAAACTAGATTAGAAGATAAAATATTCTGACACAGAGGACCTTTAACTTCACCAAGCGAAGAGCAGATTGCATAAAACATTGCCACAGAAGGGGATCAAAACTCTTGTCCTCCACAGTGACTCCATCCTAGTTCTGAAATAGCTAGTTTCCAGGCACTGCACCCCACTGGCTGCTCTAGATAACAGGTTAATGATAGAAGAATATGAATAGAAATAAGTCAGAGACTGTCCTCTAACACCTCCTCCTTCCTTTTTGCGCTCAATGCAATACCAAAGAAATGGCAAATGGTCTGTGTCTCTTTAGCACTGAAGGCACACACTTTGCAAAGTCGAGCTGCTTTACTACTTCTCACCTGACAATATAACTTACTACATATGTGCCAATATAACCTTTGAAGCAGAATCATGAGTATTACAGTGGTCACAGTCCCCCCCTGTCACATAGGTTAATATCTTTGGTCCCCTCTTTCATCGTTTACTTTGCTCTAATATGTTCCTCTCAGTATCTATATTGACTACAACCTTTTTTATTTCATTTCTGCAGATAGTACTTGTAATTTAAGACACCATCTTCAAAGGTCTTGCTGATGATCTCAGTAAGCACCTCACAAGGTGATTCCTCAGTGCTCCTGTGGTTGGAGATCTATTAAACCTGAGTCAAATGAATCTTAGCTTCTAATAAAAGAAAACTATAATGAACCAACAACCTAGGGAACAATTCTGTGTCATCATGCTATCCACAGACTACTAGTTTGTATTTTCTTTTGGTGTGTTTTTTTTTTTTTTTTTTTACACCTGAAATGCTCAGTGCCCTTACACGAGTCTTATCTTCAATTATTCTTTCAAAAAAGCCATGCGTATATAGCCAAACATAATAGTCCTTCCCATACAGATGAAGTGCACCTTTTTAATTTCTTCCTTCAGAACAGATATGAAGAGTCATTTTATCTCCAGGAAACTAACCTGCTTCAACGATACAGTATATTGTTAAAGATTCATGCAGGGTACAATTAGGAAAGAGAGAAATAAGAGATATCATGCTCAGGATCAAACTTGATGCTGAGCATGATTTCAGGTGGACAAATCTGGAATAAATATTTTTTTATCTGTGCATGAACAGAACATGGTCTTAGAGATTGCCTTCTAGAAATAAGAGACTGCATTGCTAATATTTTTGAGACAAGTGTTGCATCATATCCCATAATTGACATATCTGCCTAGAGTTGTGCAAGCTTACAGATTGTATTTAAGTTGGGGTGCATGTGAAATAAAACATGGGAAAAGAGTAGAATACTTTAAAAAGTCTGCTGCTTTATTAACTTTTAATCCAGTGATTTGAATCAAACACTGTGGAATCAGCTTTGAGAGGGTTCAAAAGACTCAGATCTTGTGCAGGATCAGGTGCTACAGTTCTGTTTCAAGCAGGTTAAAAAGATAACTATCTAGCATGTATTACCTAGGCCATTTAAACAGGCACTCTTCAAAGCTTTGGTGTCAGCCAGACAAGCAGTACTTTGGCAGGTGCAGGCTGATCTGGAGGCTGGCTGTATGTGTCAGCCCTGGGCCCAAGATGGAGCTTTAAATAGTTTACAAGTTTCATAAGGCCGTTCCCATGACCCAATTAATTTAATATTGTGGTATCAGAGCTGGACAAATGGGAAAAAAAAAAAAAACAAACAAAACACCAGCTGCACTCTCTTGTCACATCAGACATTTGGTCTTGCACTTAATCTCCCTAATGAATTTTGCTCTTGGAAAGCTTAAGGGATCAGATGAAGGATATGCAAATCCACAGAGATCCTCATTCCTCACCCACCCCCTCATCATGTTTAATATACCAAGCCCTCAAGCTGCCATCACAATTCATCTGTCAGCATGCCACCTGGGCTTTGTAAACTTCAGCGGGTATACTGGATCCCTGCCATAATTCAGCAGGCCCACTTAGGCCTCCTCATGACGATGGGGAAGTAAAAACACACGCACAAGAAGCTTAAAAAAATAAAAGTAAAAAAAAGCGAAAGAACAAGGAAAAATAAATCCACCCACCCATGCACATGCACTGCAGGAAACAATTTTACATTTGGGAAGAAATCCTAAATAACATATTTCCACCTCTTTTTTCTAAGAATCCCTGAATGAAAATGAATATCACTTCCAGAAAAGTGATCAAAGACAGAGTAGCAACTTAAGATGGCTGAAGACTGGAGAAAAGCCTCAAAATCTTTCTTCAGGGTGAGCTACCAAATTTCACACTTCTGTTCAGTGTCACGGTAACCTTCCAATACATATGCAGAAGCCTGGGACAGAGGAAAGAGAGGAAAAGAAGCTCCTGTGTCCAGGAGAAATTCACACATTTGAGTGGGATGAACGTTACTCTTGCAGCAGTAAAGGCTGACACAGTATGAAGAGGCAGACTGATGAATGCCACAGAATGCCATCTACTGAGATGGAGTATGAAACAGATATCTCTGATTTAGTATTTGTAGAGAAATTTTCAGCCATATGGCACAACATAGCTTACTTAGAAAATCAGTATGGCTATCAGAGTATGTCCTCGTGCCTCATCTTGTAAACTTTTCCTGTTACAATTCTAAATGGGATTAGTTTTGATACTGTACTGAGTTGAATTGAATAAATTGTTCTCCATGGGCTAGTTCCAGAGTTAGCTTGATCAGTAATCACTTAAGACTGTGTGCATAGTTCTCCATTCTGAAAAAAATTATTAACCAAACATTAAACCAAAAAGTTTCTGCTTGGGCCATTCAAAATGTACTGAGCTAGAAGTCAGTAACATTCCAGCAAGTTTTGCACCAACATTGGGTTAATGAGTTGAGAGAAAGAAAGGAAAAAGTGGTAAAAAGAAAAGGAAAGAAGGTAAGTGAACATAAGAAGGCAAGTGAATGTAAGAAGAATGACAAAATAGAGAAGTCTTCCACAGTATACCATCTGGAATTTAACCAGGTCATACATCTGGTAAGCCCATGGCTGAATAGGAACATTGTCTTCTTCAGCAAAGCTGAATGCCACGCTTAGCTCCTTAGCAGGGACAATGTACTTACTGTTACATCTTTAATAGGGTGCATTTTTTTCCGAGGTTTGTTTTGTTTTCATGATTCCTTCTCGTATACTGTCATTTTGCTTAGCGAGCAAGACAGAACCAAGAAGGGACCACAAACACAATCTCTTCCTAATACTGTGGGAACCCTAAGGGATAGGATCAGAGCAGAGAGAGTTACAAGGAAGCTGCCCTAACCTTGTGTATTCTGAGAAATAATAAATAAGTTAGCTACATTCTCTGTCTTACTGGATGTTTTTTTTTATAACCAGCAGAGTCTGGCAAGAATCTGTGATGTGTTTAGCACAGTAAAAAATAATCTTGAACAAATGTTTTAGCTACTGCTTCTAGCTAGCTTGCTAACAATGCTAACAATGAGATATTTTCATGAGAGAGAGACACTCACTTGTTTTCTGGGGCAGGGAAGTTGATTTTGCCTTTATTTTGTTGGGTTTTGTGGTTTATTTTGCTTTGTGGTTTGTTTTTTTTTTTTTGTACAGAGAATGTGTCATGAGCTTCTAGAGGTACGAAACTACTTAATCATACACACTATTTCTTGTCAGCCTCACCCTTTGAGGTACAAGATAGAAGGAGAGATGTATTGTATAAATAGAAAAACATCAGAGTTCTCTTTAAAGTGGAGTGCTGAACATTACCTGAGATAAGAAAGACATCTTTGTATATGCTAATAATATCACCAGTACTCAAGATGCAAACTGAGAACATGCAGAGTAGTAGAAAACTCTTGTTTGCCAGGAACATACTGCAATGCTGAATCACTCCTTTGACATATTGAGCTTCATGAGACAGCATTTCTGAAGTTTTCTGAAGCCAAATAATGAAAGCAAAGTCTGAAAGCTGCTCAAGTAATGCTTATATCAGCGCTATACTGAAAAAAGATGTGGACAGGCTGGAGAAGGTCCAGAGAAGGGCCACAAAGATGATTGAAGGACTGGGAAGCCTGCCATATGAGGAAAAGTAGAGAGAACTGGGTTTGTTCAGCCTTGAGAAACGAAAGCTTTGAGAAGAACTTATCACCATATTCCAGTATTTAAAGGGTAGCTACGAAGAAGATGGAGAATCCTTTTTTTACAAGAAGTCACATGGATAAGAGGAGGGGTAATGGGTACAAGTTACTCCTGGGGACAATTCGATTGGATACAGGAGGAACATTGTCCACGATGAGGACAATCAGTCTTTGCAATAGTCTCCCTAGCTGAAGAATGGTTTGAGTAGCTCTAAGGAGAAGGACTTGGGAGTGCTGGTGGATGAGAAGCTTAACATGAGCTGGCAGCCTAGAAAGCCAACCGCATCCTGGGCTTCATCCAAAGATTCTCCTCCTCTATTCCAGTCTTGTGAGACCCCACCTGGAGTACTATGTCCAGCTCTGGAGCCTCCAGAATAAGAAGGACATAGACCTGTCGCAGTGAGTCTAGAGGAGGGTGGTGAAGATGATCAGAGGCCTGGAGCATCTCTCCTATGAAGACAGGCTGAGAGAGTTGGGACTGTTCAGCCTGGAGAAGGCTCCAGGAAGACCTTATAGTGGTCTTCCAGTACCTCAAGGGAGCTTATAAGAAAGACAGGGAGCAACTTTTTAACAGGAGCGGTTGTGATAGGGTAATAGGGGTAGTGGTTTTAAATAGAGGGAGGCAGATTCAGAATGAACATAAGGAAAAAAATATTTATAATGAGGGTGGTGAAACACTGGCACAGGTTTCCCAGAGATTGTAGATGCCCCATCCCTGGAAACATTGAAGGCCAGGTTGGGTGGGACCCTGAGCAACCTGATCTAGTTGGAAATGTCCCTGCTCCTTGCAGGGGGGGCTGGACTAGATGACCCTTAAAGGTCCCTTCCAACCCTAACTATTCTATGATTGGACACTTTTAAGATTTGACTGGAGAGGGTGTTGAGCCATCTTGCCTAGACTGTAGTTTTGCCAAGAACGATTGGACCAGATGATCCCTGATGTCCCTTCCAAGATGGTATTCTATGATTCTATGATATGCTGAAAAATTAATCTGGTTTTTCTTTCTTTTTATTTTTTCTGATCAAGCCTGAATTTTTCTAAAGTAACTTCTATGTAAAATTATTACAGTTGGAATTGCTTTTTTATTTAAAATGACATTGCTTTAGAACTCTAAATCTAAACTTCATTATTCTAACTTTACTTTTGTTAACAAACAACAACAAATCAGGTTTGTGTGGAAAGTAATACATTTAGACCTCAGTACACCACATATGATCCCTGCTAGTGAAATTATTATTAGTCCAGGAAGCATAGCAAATTTGCCAGTATCTTTTCCAAATATTTCCATACATTTGAAAAAAAAAAAGGGAAAGGGAAAGGGAAAGGGAAAAATGAAAGAGAAGGGAAAGGGAAAAGGGAAAAGGGAAAAGGGAAAAGGGAAAAGGGAAAAGGGAAAAGGGAAAAGGGAAAAGGGAAAAGGGAAAGGGACACATAAGATGGCCAATAGCATGTAAACTCCCTTTTAATTAATTTGCAATACAGTATGTAGATAAATACTTACATCACATTTTGAAGCAACTAATAATGAACTGCAGGAATCAACACCTAAAAGAAATTGCAAGGAGTGAATGTACATTACTGAGTGCCATTGTCTTTATCTGCGAGAGATTTATGTGGAAATCCAAATGTATATATTGCAAAAAAACTTAAGCTGCAATAACTGAAACCAAAATAGAGGTTGATTGCAAACGTTATCCAGGAAAAATAGTTCTTGGTCTCTATAATTAACTAGAGTAAGTCTTTAAAAACTGAAATAATTAAATACAGTATTGCGGTTAATAGAATTATTATTATTATTATCTTCTATTCATTATTAAACAAAAATTATTGCAGTTTCATGTAAATATAATATGAAGCCTCATTATATGTTGTGTAAATACATAATAAAATAGTTTATTATGTAAATAAAAAGACATATATTAGGCACATTGTCTATATTTTTTCCAGAACTAGTAACAATTTGACAAGTCATCCAATCTCTTTTTCTCAATTTTCCTCATCAGCATAATTGCAAATAATAGATGAGAACATATGGAACGCACCTTAGCCAGTCTTGAGGGGAGACAAGTAAATCTTTCATATACTTCTGTAGCATCTCTAAACAAATAGGCAGCAAGGAAAAACTCTATTTTCTAATTTTATGTTGAACAACATACTGTGAGAACATTTAGATGAATACTGTAGGAAAACTATTTTCTTTTCCCATGACTGAGTTAAAAAAAAACCAAAATATTGAGAAACTTTTAAAATAAATTAAAATTCAATAATTTAAATGTAAAACTGTAAATTAAATATAAATACTAATATTTTCTGAAACCAATTTGTTATATTTGGATAGGACTGAATTCAAATTCTCAGCTTTTTTGAACTTCATCACTATGTCTATTGAGTTGTGTCGTAGTTCAGCCCCGATCGGGACCAGACTACGCAGTCTCTCTCTCGCTCTTCCCACCCTCCGAGAGAATAGGGGGAGATGATATAAGAAAAACGGCTCAAGGTTTGAGATAAGGACAGGGAGAAATCCTTAAAATTACCGTCACGGGCAAAACAGACTCGACCTGGGGAAAAAATACTCATTTATTTCTAAAACTAGCAGGAGAATGAGACAGGGAACAAGATAACTTCCCCCCACCCCTCCCTCTTCCCGAGCTTAACATTATCTCTTCTACCTTCCCCCCCCCTGCAAGCAGCACAGGGGGGAAGAGGGAATGGAGGTTGCGGTCAGTTCGTCACGCATTGTTTTACGCCGCTACTTCATAGTTGGGGGAAGAACTCCTCAAATTCCTCCTCTGCTCCATCATGGGGTCCCTCCCACAGGCCACAGTCCTTCGTGAAACTGCTCCGGCGTGGGTCATCTCTTCCACAGGGTGCAGTCCCTCCAGAACAGCTGCCCCAGCGGGCCCTCCATGGGCCACAGCCTCCTTCAGGCCTCCACCTGCACCCCACAGGCTCCAAGTGGATCTTTGCTCCTCCGTGGACCTCCATGGGCTGCAGGGGGACAACCTGCTCCACCATGATCGGCACCACAGGTTGCAGGGGAATCTTGGCCAGGAGCCGCATTACTCCTCCCCCTCCTTCTTCACTGACCTTGGTGTCTGCAGCTGTTCCTCACAACAGGCTAGCAGATGCCTCTCAGGATCCTTTTTACATCTCATTCCTCTCCACTCACCTCCATCTCATCTCCTCTCCACTTCCTGCAGCCAGGCCGGGCCAATTCGGGCCCAGTCAGCCACCTGGCGAGAGGCCAGAGGGTGAGGCCTGCGCCTCACCCTCTGGGCCTCTGCCCCTGCTCAGCTTCTTCACATCTTCTCTTCTCTTTTTTTTCTGTTTTCCCCTTCTTAAATACATTATCGCAGAGGCGTTATCACAGAACATTCTTCTACCAATTCGCTCGGCCTTGGCCAGCAGTGGGTCCGCCCTAGGCCCGGCCGAGTCCACTGAACAAAGGGGAGCAACTTTTAGCAGTTTCCTACAGAAGCTACCACCTTAGGCTCCCCTCCCTAAACAAAACCAGAACAAGTTGTAGCATTAGTTTTGAACTGTGTTACATTATATATATTGCAGGATATTTATATATATATATTTATATATAAACTCCTTCAAATAATTTTTAATTTTGCACCAGAAAAACACTTTTTCCATTAAAATTAAACAAAATCACTGTATTTATATGAATATTTTTGTGTATTGAATTGATATTTTTGACAGAACATTGTTCCATCAAAAAATATTTTCCCTGTTCTAAGTGATGATTATTGTGACCAGCGTGTCACCAGGAACACTTTCCTTACACCATACCAACTCTCAGTGAAGACACCACAGATCACAATTGAGTTTAAAGCCTGATTAAGCAAAATTAAGGAGCTAAGAAAATTTTACTGCTGTTTTCATCGACTGTAACTCTCGGAATGGTCATCTCAAAACTAGTATTTTTATTAAAATGCTAACATTCAAATTAAGAAGATAGCTGATAAAATAATATCAAGAGATAGTCATGAACAAGGACAAAAATGAAATTTCCTAAGGAGATGTCATTCTTCAAAGAGATTTTTGGTGATATCTCCAAAAAGACTTAGAATATAGGTTGGTGTGTGTGTACAGATATAAACACAGATATGTGTATATACACATATGTACACACACACACACACACATACATATTTACATGAGAAAGAAGATGTTCACTGCATAAAGAATTTCTGATGATTTTTTCTCTTTCCCTCTCCTGTGTCCTTCCCTTCACATGTATACATAGTACATCTGGCTATGTTTGGTAGAATTCGCTTTCACTTTCTTGAGGCTTTCATCCACTTCTTATAGGCCTTCATCTTGGCAAACTGACAGTTTCCTTTGATGCTTATGGAATACTCCAATTCCATATTTTTTAAGCACTTCACATTATATCACAATGCAATTCTGGATAGTTTTGATTAAACTGAATTTCATTTGAAAACATCTACAGTAAAAAATAGTGACAACTCTTAGTTTTGACTGAAATAAGTAAAAATAAATGAGAAGTAGACACCTCCCTGATCTAATTTACTCCTGGATTTCCTAGGTATCCCAACTTCAATGTTTGATGGCCTTCTTTGACATCTGTAATTACCCTGTTAATTTTGATTAATGACATCTAAATTAATCATTTTACGTGGTTTTTTGCCACTTTAAATGAAGTATTAATGAATCTGGACTTTCCAACACACATAGCTAAAGCATATAAATATGAATCAGTATAAAAACAATTTTGCACATTTTACATTATCTTACTTGAAAACAAATTTGAAATTTTACAATAAATCCTTTCTACTAAGCGATTTGAAACTGCACAGGGGTTCATTATTTTTCTTATTAACTAAATTTCCACAGCAGTATCATGCTGATAAATATCATCAGTGATGCCATAAATTTTACTTAGATTAATACAAATAATTATGTTTATGATTAGTATGCACAATGGAGCATATCTTAAATAATCATTAGATTCAAAAGACTCTATTTTCTTCATTCTTCTAATCTGCTATACGCATGACCAGAAATTTGCCATGTATCTTTTCAAATAAGCGTCACACTGAAAGCCTTCTCTGCCCTTTGTTCTACCCTTCTCTGGTTTAGGAAGCACAAAGGCACCATAGCACTTAGGAAAAGAGTCAGATATTTGATTCCAGAACACTTAAACGAGGAATATGACAGTGAGAAAGCCATCTACAAATGATGTCTCAGATTAGTCAAGGGAAACAGAAACAAGTGAAATACATAAGCCAAAGAATGCTTTTATCACTCAGAATAAAGAGGTACACAGATTGTCTAATGGGCTTTAGGGTAGTTCTGAGAAATTTTTACTTACTCGTTCCCACAAATAATGTACTGACATTCTTTAATGCCCTGATCAGACAGCACTGAAGGTAGCTCCTGCCCCACCTGTGTTCTAGTGGCACTGACTTACCGTCAAGAACTTAGCCTTCTAATGTGTCTCTTTACCTTAAAGAATTTGTTGCTTTATTGCAGAAGGAAACTAAGAAGAGGCAAAGAAGTGTAAGAATGAACTCAGAGGGAACAGAGAGCCAGCAAAGATTGGCTAAGCTATGCAATTGTGCTGGGAAGAAGTAATTGAACCTTACTTTGAACCACTTCAAAGTACTGGAAAAGAAAAAAATCCTATCAAATCTACCATGAGGGAAGCATATGTGAAATGCACATGGTCTGAGAAAAGGGATAAAAGATGTAAATAGGTCTTTTACTGTCTTTATGCCCTGATTCATGGAAACAAGAGAGTACTTAAACACATGCTTACTTGCAGGCATCTGCTTTACGTTTATTGTCTTCAAATGAGAAATCCAATAGTTAAGCTTATATGTGGTCCTGAATGGAAAGGAGCATAAAACACTCCGTCAGTGTGGTTCTGACTGAGTCCCTACCTTTGCAGTATAATCCAAGCTAGTTGCTTCATATAATTGCAAGTTATTTTTAGACAAGACACAGATAGACTGTCTAGATTAGCTCTCAGATGTGAAATACAAAAGCTCCAGGTGTATATTGTGGTTTGATTAGACAGAAGATTAGGTTTCATCCAACTGATAGGAGTAAAATATTGTATTGTTTCTTAAGGTGATGCTGCAGAAAGAAGGTTTGGGGTATGTGCAGGTGAAAAATTATCAATAGATATACTTGAATGCTTGAGATTTTCATTTCAACACCTCAGTTCAAGAAAAGCATTTCATCCCTGAGTACATTTCTCTATGACACAATAGTCTTTACTTCATCTGTGTGACCCTCTGTGGACTAAATAACCCCCAAGTCATGGACTGTTTAATAAATAAATAAATTCAAAACAAAACACTCCACTGCACATAGTTCTCCCCCTGGGGAAACGATGAGGGAACAAAATATGCGACAGCTGTTAGTCACATTGCTTAATGCACTACTGGAAGGCACTCAGAACTATGGTGATGAGTGTGGTATGAGAAACTATATAGATTAGAACCATTTAGTAAGATATATCCTAAACAGACTAATTACATAGCTATTACTGCAAAAAATCTGTGAGGAGGTGATGCATGAGTTGTAGAATAGCAGACTTGTAAATGTCTTTGAATATATATGTTCTCTTAAAAAAGCCTTGTGTATATTATTAAATGATAAGTAGAACAATTGTTTTCAATATTTGGATCATTTATCTATCTTTTAATTTGCCATTCTGTTCATGAAGCATCAAAGATGCAAAAGCAAAGCCTTTAGAAAAGCTGCTTAGCACAATAATTACCTTTTGTATTGAACATTAAGGGGAGACATGAACCCAGAATAGAACAGTAATAGATGAAACAGAAAAACAGAATGCATCTGCCAGAAAAGATGGGATAGTGCAATCAGTTAAAATACTGGCCGTTTCCCTCTGGATGCCTGCAAGTAAGTTGGCTCCAGGTCACACAAGATAAACTGTACAAATTTGATTATGTCTTTCACTGGATATAAGAAAATTACTCTGCAATAAACTCTATAGCTTAATAAATAGAAATTCTGAATTGTTTCCTCAGCAAATTTCTAAATTATTTGTTTAGGGTAGAAATTAATAGTACAAATATAATGTTCTTCTAACAAAGTTATCACAGCAAGTGACAATTTCCAGGCCTCTAGATCTAATGTCTACAAAACAGAGGAGAAAATAGGTGGTTGAAACCTTCTGTTGCTTTGCCAAATTTTGTAATCCACTCAGCATTTCAGCAGTAAGCTTCAGTTATAATATTAGAATGAGATAAATTAGAGTTGGAAAGGACCTTTGAAGGTCATCTAGTCCAATGCCCCTGCAAGGAGTAGGGATATCTTCAACTAGATCAGGTTGCTCAGAGCCCCATCCAACCTGGCCTTGAATGTTTCCAAGGACAGGATATCTACCACCTCTCTGGGAAACCTGTGCTGGAGTTTCACCACCATAATTGTAAAAAAAATTTCTTCCTTATGTCTAATCTAAATCTACTCTTTTTTAGTTTAAAACCATTACCTCTTCTCCTATTGCAACATCCTGTGCTGAAAAGTTTCTCCCCGTCTTTCTTATAAGCTCCCTTTTAGGTACTGGAAGCCTGCTATGAGGTCTCCCCAGAGCCTTCTCTTCTCGTCCGAACTGTCTCAGCCTATCTTCATAGGAGCTCTGATCATCTTCATGGGCCTCCTCTGGAGGTCCTCCAACACATCTATGTCCTTCTTATGTTGGGGACTCTAGAGCTGGATGTAGTACTCCAGGTGAGGTCTCACCAGAGCAGAGGGGAAGAATCACCTCCCGCAACCTGCTGGCCACTTCTTTTGATGAAGCCCAGAATGTGGTTGGCTTTCTGTGGTGCACATTCTGGGTCATGCTGAACTTCTCATCAACCGACACCCCCAAGTCCTTATCCTCAGGGCTGCTGTTCATTACCTGCCCAGTCTGTATTTATGCTTGGGATTGCCCCAACCCATGTACAGGACCTTGCACTTGGCCTGGTTGAACTTCATGAGGTTCACACGGGCCCACCTCTGAGGCCTATCAAGGTCCCTCTGAATGTCGTCCCTTCCCTCCAGCATGTCAACTGCACCACATAGCTGCACATAGCTTGGTGTCATTGGTAAACTTGCTGAGAGTGCACTCAATCCCACTCTCTGTGTTGCTGACAAAGATGTTAAACAGTGCTGGTCCCAGTACTGACCCCTGAGGAACACCACTCATCACTAGTCTCCATCAAGTCATTGAATGCAACTCTTTAATGTATATTCTAATACATTTGACTATTTAAATTATCATAATTTGAAAACAAACTTTTCTTCTTTTATTTATTGCTTTCTCTGTGCTTGCGGAATAGAATGTATTCATCATGTGATGATACAGTACCTCCTCCTTTGCCAGTTACTCCAATTATCTCAAAAAAGTGTGAAATGACACTTTATCAAAAGACAGCTTTTACATAATGACTTGTAAATGAAGTAGGACTGCCAGAGTCAATGGCAGCTATTAATGAAGTTTGGCTATCTCGGATATCAATGATAAAGATGTGCAATTCAGAATCTACAATTTTTTAAAATTGTGCAATAAAATTAAAGAGTTAATTAAATTTTGGAAAAAAAAATTGAGTTCTATTTGTTTAATAATTGTCTGTTGCTAATAACTCTTTCTTCCACAGTGTCACAATTAAACATTCATCAAGAATCTTCTTGGTACACTTTTTTTTTTCAGGTTCAACTTGCTTAAATTTCCTCAAAATTTTTACACAGAATAACCTGAGTTTAGCTAGGTATGAGAATCTAGTAATGAAAATTTCTTCCTGTATATTGACACTTACCTCAGAGTAGATGATTGTCTACTAAATTGGATGTGTGAGATCTCAGCATAATTGAGATTTCTGTTAGCGAATTAATAATAAAGGAATGAAATGCTACTTATAGTTTTAGCAGTCATACTACTATACTACAAAATATAGATTTTTAATTTCAGAATGCTTTGCAAATTCCAAGTGATATATCCTCACATCACTCTTGGGAAGAGAAAAAACCTTGTTATTATCCTTTTCAGAGAAGTTTCTTATTGAGAAACTGACTTTGTTAACCATGTTGTTGCAGGATACAAATCAAGCCTTTAAGAGAGCTGGAATGGGAAGTAAGGAGTTCTTAACCCTTTATTAACTCCAGTGGGCAACGTTGTCCCTCATGCCTTGCCTGAAGCACACAAACTATAGAGTGCTTAACTCACTGGATGTTAGTAGTAACGTTAATGCTCCCTTTTCCAGGTAAGCTCATATTGATGAATGAACATTCAGAAGTTGTCAGGATAGACAGAATAAGATTTACTTCTTACTACAAATCCTTGTTGTAAATATTGGATGTGATGTCTCATACAAAGGTATGAAATTTGCTGCCCTAAACTTCTGTTTTAATTGATCCTCCCTAAGCTAGTTCTCACTGAATTTCTATCTCACGTTTTCTGATCATCCAGGCACCTGTGGCTGTAAGGCAAAATAAGAGATCCGACAGAATAAAACACTACTGCACCTTCTAGAAGACATATTTTCAGAAAAATGTCCAATAGTCCCCTAAGAGATAGGAGTCATTTAAAACCAATTCTATTCACTTCTACAAAGAATTTGTAAGACTCAGCAAAGTTTCTTTGCAATTTCAATACTTTAGAAAGCTCATCACTGTAGGTGCCGTGTAAAGTCAGTAAAGAGTTCTAAGAAGCTCGAGAGACAATTCAGGCAATCTCAACATATATGAGTGACATGAATTTGCAGTGAAACAGAGGTGAAACTGCAGCAAGTGGACTTTTTGATCATGTACTTGGCATCAGAGGTTCTGCTTTCAAATGTGATCCATTATGGTAGGTTAAGCTTGGCTGGCTGCCGTATGTCCACCCAGCCACTCTCTAACTCCTCTTCTTCAGCAGGACAGGGAGAGAAAAAGCTTGTGGGCTGAGAAAAAGACAGGGTGATCATTTATCTATTACCATCATGGGAAAAACAGGCTCTATTTGGGGATGATTAATATAGTTTATTGCCAATTAAAAATATAATAGGATGGTGAGAAAACAAAGACTCTCCTCACTCACAATCCTTTGTCCCCCATTTTTAAAAAGGGGAATAAGGAGGACCCGGGCAACTACAGGCCGGTCAGCCTCACCTCTGTGCCTGGCAAGGTGATGGAGCAGATTCTCCTGGAAACCATGCTAAGGCACATGGAGAACAAGGAGGTGGTTGGTGACAGCCAACACGGC
>JAAGAY010005988.1:0-25569 GCA_011801015.1 Ardeotis arabs
GGAGCCGCATTACTCCTCCCCCTCCTTCTTCACTGACCTTGGTGTCTGCAGCCGTTCCTCACAACAGGCTGGCAGACGCCTCTCAGGATCTTTTTTACATCTTATTCACTTCTCATCTCCTCTCCACTTCTTGCAGCCAGGCCGGGCCGAGTCGGGCCCAGTCGGCCGCCCAGCGGGAGGCCAGAGGGTGAGGCCTGCAAGGCCCACAAGGCTCACGCCTCCCTCTCTCTGCCCCTGCTCAGCTGCTTCACATCTTCTCCTCATTTTTTTCCTGTTTTCCCCTTCTTAAATATGTTATCGCAGAGGCGTTATCACGGGACATTCTGCTACCAATTGGCTCGGCCTTGGCCAGCAGCAGGTCCACCCTAGGCCCGGCCGAGTCCACTGAACAAAGGGGAGCAACTTCTAGCAGTTTCCTACAGAAGCTACCACCTTAGGCCTCCCTCACCAAACAAAACCAGAACACACACACACACACCCCCTTGCCAATCGGTACATGAGCCACATTCTTCCTGAGTTAATCATGGAGCACGTCTACCTTTAACCTATGCAGCATCAGACAATTATGGGACATGGAGTGCTTCTCCCATGACTCAGGAGACGTTCCTGTCTCCTGACACTGCAAGGTGCCGGGCGTCCCTACCCTGCCGCCTACCAAGTGACCTCAGGGGATGCTGGTATCTCACCAGCATGACTCCTAAGATAGAACAGAAGGAATACGACACTTAGTGTGGACAATGAGCTCAGAGAAATGGTTGGATTAATGAGTTGCTTAAGCTGATGAAGGCCCCATCCCAAAGATGCCAGTTGACAAATCTGACTGTTTCTCATGTGCACACACACACAGACGCAAGCTGTGGCAGTCAGACACCTCCAGGAAGGCAAATGCTGCTCCTTTAGTCTATATACCATACTGCGATCCCAAACTGGATGTGAATTCACTCCACACTTAATATAGGGCTGACTGCGCACCGTGGGTGTAATGACCTTTGCACCATGGGCTTTGAGGTGTCAGCTACCTCTTTTGGGTATGCCAAATCCCTTGGTCTGCCTGACATCCAGCACTTCTACACATGGTCAGCAGGCTGCCCGCAGGTCACGTCTCAGACCATTAGATTTGTCAGGTATGAGTTACCCAAACCAAGTAAACAGTTGCTGTTAGGTGCACTACAGCCTTCATGCTGTACAGGGATGTGGAGACTGATTTTCAGCTAACCAAGGCATCACTCATAGTATTTTTTTTTCCTCTTCAGCTTTTTCCATTGCATTTCACTACTTGCAGGCATTATTCCTAATAGCATAGGACGGTAGGGTTTTAGAAAGGCGCATTAAAAGAGAACCTGGAAAGGTCTCAATTTATTTTAGAGAACTTCAATATAGAGATCTGTCACATCAATAGAGGTCTGTAGGTTTCTAATGGCTGCTGGCCCAGCTCTGCGGGGTCTTTGGAACTGAGCCTGCCATTGCATGCTGCACATGGGGATCTGCCATCTGCATCGTCCTTGTTGAATCCAACTTTCCCTAGCATCATTATGACTAGCTGGAGAGTAGGGGATTGCCCAACATGAGGAAGGGTATCAGCACGTGGCCTTCACAGGATGTGTTTGAGATAGGCAGCCATGCATGCTGACAGTTGGCAGGGACACTGAATTCTGTTCACATCAATTGATCTTGATACCATCTGGTTTTGAAAGGGCTAATTCTGCCAAAGATAAACATTCAACGGTCCTCGCTGTCTTTGCTGTAGACTGAAAAGAAATGGGGAAGGAGTTCTTCTCCGTCTGCATTGTTTTGTCCTCGTTACTTTTAGATAAGGCGACACAAATTTGCAGATTCCCTTTGGATTTAAGCTGGTAATTGTTTAAGGCACAATGATGACTCTGTATCACGAGAACAAATGATGAAAGAAACAATTGTTAGAGAAGAAATCCCTTGAATCAGGGAAGGCACTGTATTTTCTCCTTCATTAAGCTCTGAATTTCATTTGGTTTTGCAGGGCAGAGGCTCTGGCAGGTGTAATGTATGGTGCACTGCCCAGCAGAAGCATTTCACCAACTTACTGCAGGGTCATAAACCAAAGTAAATACTCAGAGATAAGTTCTCCAAGGTGTTTGCATGTTCCTCAGAAGTCCCAGGGGCATTCTTCCCCTTGGGTTTCAGGCACAGTTAGAGATTCCCAGGAGATCAGGGGAGGCATGGTATGTGAAAACAAAAAGGCAAGACAAGAATTGGTATTATCTTAAATCAAGTTGGGAAAAAATCCCAAAATTTTAAAAACCCCAAGCAAACAACAGTAAAAGAACCACCTGGTTGTATACAGGCCAAAACAGGTCTTTGCCCATGCTCCGGGAAGTTTTCAGTGTGTTCTCTAACTCACATTTTTAAATCAAAATGTTCAAAAAGTTTGTATCAAGTAGTTTCACTTTCCAGAACTGGAACATTCAATAAAAAGTCAACTATAGTATTGATTTTAAATGTTGAATTATGCTTTTAAAAATACTTAGAAAAATGGAACATCACAACAAAATTTCCTTGATTAGAAAAGGCCCTTGTGCTAAAAGTTTTAGACATTTGTGATGTCAAACAATTGTTCCGAGCTCACTGTTAAAAACAAACCAAAACAAATTGAACCCCAAACTTTTAAGGATTCTTTTCAAAAAGGCTTGAAAAATCTCTAATATTTGACTGATCTATGTTGTCAAAGAAAGCAGCTGTAAAGGGGTTAACATCACTATATTGTGTCGCTTTGTAGGGTCAGATATCTAATGCTCACATATTTTAATCTTTGGATAAAGCACAGGGCTGCCCACAGATAAGATATCCAACACTCTCCATGCTGTCTTCTAAGTTGCCTATGGCTTCATTTAACAGCTCCCTGACTCATGATGCCATCATGAGAGGTTCTTAGTGAGGCCTCACTGAGAAGCATTTAAGATCCAGGAGCAAATTATCCAGGAGAAGCTATTTTCTTTGCTTCCCACCTTCTGTGCCACCTACTTGCCTTCCTCTTGGCATCCACTCTTGCTCCTTAGAGCTGTTTATGACTTGGAGCTAGCAGAGGCAGAGGAGCAGCAGCCAAGGCTGAGCTGGTGAGGAAGTGCAGGATGATACAAGGGTTTCTCTCGGTACTAATAAAATTAATTTTAATAATATTAAACTCTTGAAATGTATTCAATTTCAGCAGAAAATTCTGAGCAATCTTTCCCTGACAAAGATCCCCATGAGAGTGGTGCAGCCCTGGGGCAGGAGTCAAGAGAAGCTGAGGAATTGCCATCCTTGGAGATACTTAAAACTCAGCCGTACGTGGTCCTGAGCAACTTTGACCAGATGGTCAGATTAGATGATCTCCCTTCCAACCTAAATTATTCTGCAGCTTTCTAGATGGTGGTCTTGGACTTCTTGCCTTCGTAAACAGGAGCTGGGGGAGGACTTAGTGTTGGAATGGGAGGATGTAGGCTCATTAGGAAAGACAGACAGGGCAGACAAGGATGGGGTGCCACCTTCTATGTCAACAACCAGCTGGAGCGCATGGATTTCCACCTGGGGATGAATGAGGAGCTGACAGAGAGCTTATGGGTCAGGATTAAAGGGAGGGCAGGGACAGGTGACATTACAGTGGGGGTCTGCTACAGGCCGCCTGGCCAGGAAGACCAAGAAGATGAGGCCCTCTATAGACAGATAGAAGCAGCCTGACAGTCACAAGCCCTGGTCCTCGTGGGGGACTTCAACCACCCTGATATCTGTTGGAAGGACAACACAGCAGGGCACAAGCAATTTGGGAGGTTCCTGCAATGCTTTGAGGATAACTTCCTCCTGCAAGTGATAGAGTAGTCAGTGAGGAGAGGTGCTATGCTGGACCTTGTTCTCACCAACAAGGAGGGCCTACTGAGGAACATGGAGCTCAAGGGCAGCCTTGGCTGCGGTGCCCATGGAATGGTGGAGTTCCAGATTCTTAGGGCAGCCAGGAGGGTGCGCAGCAAGCTCTCTACCCTGGACTTCAGGAGAGCACTCTTGGGCCTCTTCAGGGATCTGCATGGCAGAGTACCATGGGATAAAGCCCTGGAGGGAAGAGGGGCCCAAGAAAGCTACTTAAGGTTCAAGGATCACCTCCTCCAAGCTCAGGAGTGATGCATTCCAACAAAGAGGAAGTCAGGCAAAAACACCAGGAGGCCTGCATAGATGAACAAGGAGCTTCTGGAACAACTAAAAAAACAAAATGGAAGCCTACAGAGGGTGGAAACAAAGGACAGGTAGCCTGAGAGGAATACATAGAGATTGTATGAGCTGACAGGGATCAGGTTAGGAAGGCTAAAGCCCTGATAGAATTAAATGTGGCCAGGTATGTCAAGGGCAACAAGAAAAGCTTCTGTAGGTATGTCGGGGATAAAGGGAAGACCAGGGAAAATGTGAGCCCTCTCCAGAAGGAAACAGGAGATCTGGTTATTTTTTTGATCTTCACCAGCAAGGGCTCTAGCCACACTGCCCGAGTCACAGAAGGCAGAAGTAGGGACTGGGAGAATGAAGAACCACCCACTGTAGGAGATCAGATTTGAGACCATCTAAGGAACCTGAAGGTGCACAAGTCCATGGGACCTGATGAGATGCATCCACAGCTCCTGAGGGAACTGGCAGATTAAGTTGCCAAGACACTGCCTATGACTTTAGAGAAGTCATGGCAGCCTGGTGAGGTTCCTATCAACTGGAAAAGGGGAAACATAACCTCCATTTTTCAAAAGGGAAACAAGGAAGACCCAGAGAACTACTGGCTGGTCAGCCTCACCTCTGTGCCTGGCAAGGTCATGGAGCAGATTCTCCTGGAAATCATGCTAAGGCACGTGGAAAATAATGAGGTGATAGGTGACAGCCAACACAGCTTCACTAAGGGCAAATCATGCCTGATCAATTTGGTGGCCTTCTATGATGGGTTTACAGCACTGGTGGATAACGAATGACCAACTGATGTCGTCTACCTAGCATTTGCAAAGCATTTGGTGCTGTCCTGCAATACATCCTTGTCTCTAAACTGGAGAGATGGATTTGATGGGTGGACCACTCAGTGGATAAGGAATTGTCTGGATGGCTGAACTCGAAGAGCTGTAGTCAACAGCTTGATGTCCAGGTGGAGACTGGTGATGAGTGGCATTCCTCAGGGGTTGGTATTGAGACTGGCACTGTTTTAACATCTTTGTTCGTGACATGGACGGGGGAATAGAGTGCACTCTCAGCAAGCTAACTGACGACACCAAGCTGTGTGGTGCAGTCAACAAGTTGGAGGGAAAGGGATGCCATCCAGAGGCAGGCTGGAGAGGTAGGCTTGTGCAAACCTCATGAAGTTCAACAAGGCCAAGTGCAAGGTCCTGCATATGGGTCAGGGCAATCCCAAGCACAAATACAGGCTGGGCAGAGAATAGATTGAGAGCAGCCCTGAGGTGAAGGACTTGGGACTGCTGGTGGATGAGAAGCTCACCATAAGCTGGCAATGTGCACTTGCAGCCCAGAAAGTCAACCACATCCTGGGGTGCATCCAAAGAAGCGTGACCAGCAGGTCAAGGAAGGTGATTCTGCCCCTCTACTCTGTTCTGGTGAGACCCCACCTGGAGTACTTCGTCCAGCTCTGGAGCTCCCAACTGTGTCCCCAACCTGGACATGGACCCATTGGACAGAGTCCAGAGAAGGGCCATGAAGATGATCAGAGGGCTGGAGCACCTCTCCTATAAGGACAGGCTGAGAGAGCTGGGGCTGTTCAGCCTGGAGAAGAGAAGTCTCCAGGGAGACCTTATAGCAGCCTTTCAATACTTAAAGGGAGTTTATAGGAAAGATAGAATCATAGAATCATAGAATGGTTAGAGCTGGAAGGGACCTTCAAAGGTCATCTAGTCCAACTCCCCTGCAAGGAGCAGGGACATCCCTGACTAGATCAGGTTGCTCAGAGCCTCATCCAGCCTGGCCTTGAATGTTTCCAGGGATGAGGGTTCCTCCAGATGAGGAGAAACTCTTTAGCAGGGCCGGTTGTGATAGGACAAGGGGTAATGGTTTTAAAACAGAGGGAGGCAAATTCAGACTAGATATAAGGAAGACATGTTTTCACAATGAGAGTGATGAAACAATGAAACAGGTTGCCCAGAGAGGTGGTGAATGCCTCCTCCCTAGAAATATTCAAGGCCAGGTTGGACAGAACTCTGAGCAACCTGATCTGGATGGAGGTGTCCCTGCCCCTTGCAGTGGGATTGGACTAGATGACCTTTAAAGGTCCCTTCCAACCCAAACTGTTCTATGGTTCTGTAATTTGGTGAGCTGCAGACAGCACAGCTATGAGAGGGAGAGGAAGGGAATAGAGAATGGATAGTATAGGACTGACAGTTTCATATCCATTCTTGGCAGATCCATAGGGATAACCATCCCATTTTTAACTCATGAAGTATGTTGCAGTTGTATGTTATTTTCAATTGTTAAAGAAGATATGTTATCTTAACTGGATCAAAACAACAAGCAAAAAAATCCTCATCCATCTGCTCTCAAATAATTAAGATTTTTTTTTCTGATTCTGCAGGAATGGAGATAGTGGTTTGTTAATACTGTGCGAATAAATCCATGAGTACTGAGTCAACGCTCTGTTGAAATGGTCTGGCTGAGACTCCCTGGTCAAGGAGAGGTGCCTTCTCTGGGGAAGGAGAAACAAGGCAACCTTCAACCAGCAACCTCACAGAGCTTTTATTTTGCTGCCACTCTGCATGATATATGGGGTTAATTATAAGAGAGAAAAAAATGGCAGGCTTTCCTTGCCAAATAGGGAGAAGTTCGATCACTTCAGAACAATGGAAGCAAAGAGAACTCAAGGGAGTTATTCATCTTGTAAATGGAATTTGATTTTCTAGTGCAAAGAGCAGGCTTTAAGTACAACAAATTGAAACAATAGAAGATTTCCTTACTAAAAAGTTTGAGGGGGTTTTTGTTGCTATGATTACGATGCGAAGGGGATATGTGTGCTTAGGAGTCCTAGCAATTATAGTAGGGCTTAACTTCAGCCAACTACTTTGTAAAAATTACCATCATTGACAACAGGAATGTTTTCCCTTAACTTACTTCTCCTTAAGGACCAGACACAGATATCACAATGTGCATGTAGTCATTGTGTGATATACTGCGTCGGCACAGAAAAGGACAATTGCCTGTGCTTCAGGAAAGGGACCTTTTCTTCATTTGAGAGCACAGCCCAGCAGAGAAGTAACACAAATGGATCTCCATCTCCTACAGTATATAGGATCTGCCGTCCCTTAGAAGACAGACATCAAGTACTAAAGTCATGTTAAGATTTTGCTCAATACTGGATGAAACAGTCCTTCCTTGCTTATGGTCATGTTTGGTAACATCTATAATAAATAATCAGATTGTGGCTAATTGCATGAATAGTATAGCCCAGGGATCCACGCACAGGATACAATATATCACTCTGCCACGTTTTCAAGTTTGAAGTGTCCACAGTTTATTCCATAGTTATGCTCTCCTGCACTTTCATGGTCACACCACAGACTGGGAACACACGTGCTGGTTCCTGGCATCGTTCTTGGAAAGAGAGGTTCCAAAACTTGAGGAAAAGAAGTAAACTCCCACACTCCTGTGAAGCTTTCCGAGTATGAAAAAAAATGCATGCTGTGTTTGTTAGAGGCTGCAGTCAAATTAGCATTTAATTACATTAACATTTAATGCTTAAAAATGTCAGGAAAGGACCGAGGGGGAAAGAAAAGTAAATCAGAACTCAGACTGGAGACAGATGAGACACATACAAGTTTAAATGCCTGATTTGGATTCCCAGTGAAGAACCATCTCCATTTTTCTTGTCTCATGCCATACTGTAAACAAAAATTTGATGTGTTCAATCTCAAAATGCCCCCACCTCCAGCTTTCTAAACTAGTTGAAGCTAATAAAATTTAACTACCGCTTCAAATTAATTTTGTTCCCTGGAATGTTGTTTGATAATGAAAATCATGATGGGGAATAAAACAGATCATGCTTTTTTAATGTCTCAGGACTATCAGCCATGCTCCATTTAACCTTAGCACTCATCTAAGCAGGAGTTTCAATTTTTTGCAGGGAGTAGATGCACTCAGGGTTGACGCAGGCACTAGCATTGTGCCTGCACGATGAGGAGTGACTCTAGAGAGCTGCTGGTCACGTTCAGCACCTTTTTTCTTCAGCCGTGTAGCTCAGACACTTGCACCTTCAGGAGACCAGCGGTCTGTCAGGCTGAGAAGAGACCAGGCACATAGCCAGTGCTTCCAGCTGAGAGAATACAGCAGCTGGATACAAATATGTCCCTGCTAATGGAAGGAGTCCTGTGCTGTAGTTCTTTTAATCATGCCATTTCTCCAACCAGCAGTTCTACAGAAGACTGTGGTCCTGGTTTTCTCCTACGCAAAAGCCAGATGGAGTCTTTTGCAAGGCTTTTCTTGAGGATTTTTTTTTTTTTTTAATTATTATTTTCCCCTCAAATCTCAGTGGGGATCCCTACAAAGTATAAGCTGCACTGAGTTCATTCTGCAAGACACCAGAAGTCAGTGCCGTCCTAGAAGGTTCAGTAAAAGCCTTTGTGTTGCTTGGGGAATGCTACTCCAGCAGGATCACATTGCTGAAAACTTGGGATTTCATAGCAAAGTGAAATTATGCATAGAAGAGAACATTCATAAAATACATTCATTTTTAATTAAGACATTAAACACTCAGAGCTTTGTCTTTTCACTTCTGTGCCCAGTCTACTGCCTCTGTGATGAGCCCCCGAGCCTTGGGAGAACAGAGATGCCTCAGTGTCTCTCTGCTAGAGAGATTTCAGGTTTCTGGTCTCTTCACTTAAGAGATTATTTGACAGTAATGGATAATAATTAATATAAACTGCCTGGAAGATTTGAGAATAAATGTTTTTCTGAGCGAGGCTAAGGACTGTATGGTCTTGATGAGTCTTCTCACCATACAGAAAGCCCCAAGGATCTCTTGCAGATTGTGGGGAACAGGGCAGTGGCCAGGGGGCTGAGGCAAATGAAGTGAGGGATGACATATCTCTGAAAATGGCCAGAGGGGTTAATATAGCTTTACACAAAACATTTGATTTCCTCTCCTTTCTCCTGACAACAAGGTTCAGACCTACTGCATGTCTCCAGTACTTCCAGCATAGGACATGCAGGGAGGAGAAAATACAAGTGAAGGTATTTCCCTGGAAATGTCTGATGATCTAGGTCACAGGACAAGACTCTCAGATGTACTCGCTCTGCCACACTTTAAAAGGAACAGGGCTGAGAAATGAAAAGCTATACCAAAGTGGAATTGGAAGTCATTTGCTGAGGTCCTCCCACCAGTCTTTCTAATCAAAGCATCTCAGGAACATCACAGAAATCTTTCCCCATAATGTCACTGTCAGACCTGGAAGTGCCACCAACCTCTTTTTACAACTGAAAAACTAGAGAATAAAATTAAATGCCCGAAATCGCAAAGCTTGATCTGTCCCAGTCTTTCCCCTTGTCCCTGGAACTACTCTATCACATATCATGTATACAGACAGTCCTGTAAAGTCGAGCCAGACAGGAGGTAAAACCGGGAGAGCCATTTCTTTTGAGAAACATCATCCAGACACTGCATTTATCCTGTATGAGTTAAAGCAAATATTTTCATCCTTCAGCACTCTCTCCTTCCAGCTCCCCAATTTTCCAAGGCAACATCCATAGACTGGAATTTCTGTATGGACATGAAAACGAAACATTACTGTACTGTAATAGCTTTGGCATGGAAATGTATTGCATTTGAATCATTGCTCACAGCATTTTTATTTCTGAACTGTGAAATCTTGGCCACCTGACTCTTAAATTAGTATATTAACAAGATAAAACTGTACACTGTAAGGCTCCTTAGATAAAAAGCTTAGCTATGCGAGGGCTTCCTATTATCCTTTTTATTCTTTGCTGTGTCTAACTCTTCAGCTAAAACCCCTCTTCAATACTTAATGCTCAACAGATAGGATAATATTTATTTTATTTTGGAGTTTAATTTTAGATGAAGTGACATGCAACAGAATGGAGCACAGTCGCTGGAAAACGGTCTCCCGCAGTGTGATAAATGACAGAGTACAAGTGAGTAATGCAGAAGCAATTAAAAAAAGGAATATACCCTTGAAGTTGGCACCCTGTAACCCCATGACTAAGTAGGCGGGAAACCAAGTGAATGCCAACATCCTAAGCTATGTTCATGCAGTATGCTGCTCACATCTAAGCATACTGCAGAGTGCGGGCTGGAATGGTCCAAACGAGGAGAATTTTGGTCTAGTTCTGTGGCAGTGGTTATTTTTTTTCACAATGCAAATTGGCCCTCCATACACCAGCCTCCCCTCCCTGTGCCACTGTCCATAAACTCATGCAAGATCACGTAGTGCAGCTGAGTGAGTTGGAAGACCTTGTCTTAGAGGAGACATCACCCTCCATGCAATGAAGCTTTCATGCAGCTGCTCATCTTGCAGCACGTACACAGTCTCATTGGCATTACTGGCTTAATGGTCCTGCGTGCGTGCTTGTCTTTCTTTTGCTGGAAGAGGTCCTCTTCAGATGTCTCTGTTTGCCTGGCTTTTAAGAGGCTGCATGACCCCAGCAATGTGACCTACTGAGTTACAGGAACAGGGACTTTCACCAGCATTCTTTAAGCCAAGCAACGCATGCAACAGTTGTTGGCACTGTCTGCTGGGAGAGATGCTCTATGCTGCAGCTACAAAAGGCAGTGAGAACTGGGATTAAAGTAAATAAATAATATTTTTTTTTTAATTACCATTATGATAGAACTGGGAAAATGTTAAATCTCCTCCTAGCTTAGACTGCAGGGTGGAAAAGACATTTGACAAAGTCCATTTCAGAAACACACAGAGACAAATATCTAAGATAGATAGGCCTGACTCCGAGTTTCATATCTGTTACCAAGGCATTGTATAGTCTTAACTGTGACAGCATCTAAGTTATCACACCAAGGCACTGAAATTAGTCATAAAACAGAGCACTGTAATTCATACTGTCAAAGCTATTTCTGTTCACTTGGAGTTGTTTTTACAGACTGACATAATTGGACAACAGGTATGACAAGCCTTTACTGTGATGTTATCTTCACCGAGCTAGAAACTTTGTTGTAGGAGAGGATTAAAAACAGGGCTGTGCCAAACAACACAGCAGGGAGAAATCCTGCCTAACCCAGGGAAATCAGGAGGCCACAGTCGTCTTTCTCTGAAGCCAACAGCAGTCCCACCAAAACTACCTCATTGTAAGACTGAGGAACGGATGTTTCATGCTGGCAGTTTCCTAGAAATCAGTTATAAACAGACAAGAGCAATAGGGAAGAGAAAAAGAAAAAAGGAAAACAAAAGAAAGGACATATTTCTGATCTAAGTATTCACCTTTCAGCACACTTCTGCCCTAGGCAACTGGCTTCTGTTTTCACATTCCCCCTTACAATCCCACCTGCAGACATGACCATACACAACCACACTCTTCAGAGCACATGGGGCATTAGGTGCCAGCGTGATGGGGCACCTTTACCTTATCGCCAAAGGAGGGCATATATGGTAGCCCATATGGTACTGAGCCAAGCAGTACCCCAAAAGAACAATAACTTGTACATACTTCATCATTATTAGCATGTTTTAATAACAGCTTTTTCACAGAGCTTCCCACCTTGCAGACAGACTGACTTCTTGTATTGTCCTCATCGTGGAAATCATTAACATCCAGCCTCTTCTCACCAAATGGGAAGCTCTGGCAAAGAAAATAAACTGGAGCTCTCTGGCCACACAAGGCTACAAACTGCTGCTTGGTACATAGACAGCATCACAGCAAAGCAGTGCCTACATAGGGACAAGACAAGCAAAAGAAAATGAAATATTTACCTGGTCCATCCTAAAAAAGCCTTTGCAAACCATTCTCAGCTCAGCTCTCAGAAGCTCTGCTCAAAAGCAGCTGACAGCTAAGGCTTAAAAACCACATTGATTAGAGGTGGCCTGTGCTGAGTTTGAAAACCTGATGCTTAAAAAAAAGCATCAGGTAGCTAGCATCCCATGTCATTAGGAAATGCTGTTCCCCATAGCACCTAATGAGCTGGCACAGTGTTGGCTTTCAGTGGGAGCTCCTCATCTTGCTGAGATTGCCTGACAGGCTTCCCGGAGCACAAGCTACTTTGTCATCCTTCCTGCAGTGTTTAGCCCTGGCTAGGAATGACAGAGGCTGCTATAATATGAATAAGAAAGAAAAAAAAAACAAAAAAAATCCCACTGTGCTGCTGACACCAGGAGATCTCATTGCCTTGTGGCGAAGAAGGCAATAATAATTCTTCCAGTCCTGATGGGAATCACTGAAATGTCAAGGCTGGTAGCTGCTCTTTCCCTTCTGACATGGTAGTTAGGCCCTGGAAAGGAAATAAATTACTGAGCCACTTAATACCTCATTAGGAGTTAAAACTACATGTTCTGCATCTCCAAGTAGATTTTGAAAGCTGCTTGGGTGCTTGACAGCAAGCTGTGAAGTTAGCTCTGGTGGTATACAGCACCATTTCCGTAGGAAAGCTTTTCCTTTAAATGACTCCCAGTCCCAGGCAAATTCTTGTTTCCATTCTCCCTGCTTAGCTGTCCAGTTTTGGATTGTATAGTCTGTCTGCATTTATAAATAACCCACTTTGTTTACTAATTATTTTAAGTATTTTCAGGAAAGGGAAGGATGAAAACTCTGGGAATATTGCAATTGCCTCTCTGCCCTCATTAGCTCAGTAACTATTTCACTGTAATTCAATTGTTTCTTGTACTCAGTTCAAGATAAGAAGACTGCAGCAGCAATAATAGCTTAAGAAGTTCATCTTCTCTTTATTTTTTTTCTTTTTGCTCCTTTCTCCAAGGCTGTTCATCCCTGCTGCTGCATCAGTTGTCCCTCCTAGTTATGAAATACAAGGGAACTTGCTGCTGTGCATCGAATCAGAGCTAAAATTACTTATCTTCCTTTCTTTTTTGTAGGTTTTGATTGTTTTTAAACCCAGATCGGTTGGCATTTGTGTGGTGGGTACATTGTGAAAAATAAATAAGGTTTATCTTATTTTACTCAAGTTAATAAAATCTGCAAACATGGCGTGACCTATTACTGAAAACGAAGATACTTTAATACCCAAATCCGTGAAGACTCAAAACTGCATCAAAGCAAATGCTTTGAACTCTACATCAGCTTTTGACGCTCTTTACTGTAGTGATGGAAGTAGGAGGCAGAAATGTAAATCCCGTGTGTACAAGTCTTCCTAGCAGAGGTATGAACAGGGCAAAATATTCACATAAGTCTGGAGTTCCTGAATGGGACCAGATTTCTTCTGCTTGGGGCTTGGACTTACTGGGCGAGATGAACAGGCAACCTGGGCTGCTCCGTGTTTTAGGAGGGCTTCTTTGTTGTGGGTTCACCACGATGTCTCAGCTGTCCCCTCCCATAACCCCAAGGCTTTGGCTTGGTTATGAAAACACAGCTGTCAACCACAGCAGGGTGGTTTTCTGTCACCCACAGCGTTCCCTGGCATGAGAGAGTGGCATTTGTTCTCCATTCAGCTTCACCGGCAAGTTGGACCATCTCCAAAGACGGAGTGTCACCCGGTTCATTTGCTAAGGGGGGGGTCTCCTTTTGCTGACGGATCCAAGAACAGATCTGAGTTGAAGAAAGGTGACTTTATCCTGCTATTAGGAAGAGGTGGGGGGGGGGGTGGTTTAAATACAACTGCTCCTTTTTTTAAAAAGCAAGGCTCAATCTAAACTTGGTGGATGCAGTTTTCCCAGGCAGGATATATTGGACCAAACTGGTTTAGAACTGTATCTTAGCTCTATTGTAAAGTTCAAATGATTAATCCTTCCACTACTTGACCCAGAACTGCATTTCAGAGCTTAAGGAGTTTTCCTTACATGGAGTAGAGCTGTCTATTCCTCCTCTTGACACGTGCAGTCCCACTTACACCTAATCAGAGCAACAGTGCGGAGCTGCCATGCCAGAATCATGCTTTTTCAACCAAATGGCCACCACCATCCTTCCTCTGCTTGATGTTTGAGTCCGTGTCATTTAAGTCACCCTTTGGCAAGCTCCAGTGACCTCTGCTCTTGCCTGAGCTCACCACAACAGCCAGAGGCCAAGATTTAACCTGCAAAGGGCAATGCACTGGAGCAGGTAGAGCATCAGGGGCCGCAGATCAGCTCAAAAATGGGGAAAATAGCTCTGGCTTCACCTAGGCTAACTGCATGTAAGGAGCTGTGAACTTTGCTCGAGTTTCTCAAAACATCCATGTATTTGTCTTGTTCATCAGCGTGGCCCTTCTCAGAGAAGCCAGGATGTTTTGGGAACTTCCTATCTGATCTCACTGATGTCTCTCAGATGGGAACAACATGCATTTTGATGGCTCATCAAGACTTTCTGATTTGCCAAATGGTGAGTGCCTTATCTCTCATAAACACTCCAGATCCAAAGGGGTGGAGGAAGAAGAGGAGGAGGAAAAGATAAGGAAAAACTGGGGAAAAAAAAAAGGCCAAGATACCTCTCCAGCTCCCAAGAGTGAATAAGAACTGGTTTATGATAATCAGTCTCAGTGCCAGATCTTCCACTAGCCTCCCTCTCCCCAGAGGCTTTTCTGGGGGGCTATTTTTAACTCCCATCACTGTTATGAACGAGTAACCTGTGTCCTCACCAGCAGTGTTACCAGCCCCACTGAGAGGGCATGGGGGAAGCATAACCCAGAAGAGAAAGGGAGGATGGTGGATTCTGCTGAGCCTGGCTAAAGCAGGCTGGGCCACCGGGAGGGACTTCTGAAAGGGGATGGAAATGCCTCTTTAAGAGACTATTCGGAAAGTGGCAGGACTCTCTGAGGCAGCCTCAGCCCTAATTCTGTGCATCTGCATCCAACATCATGGTCTGTTGCAGCCAGAGCACACATCTTACTGCTGCATTGCTTTGGGTGCAATATGAAACTCTGCTCAGTTCTACATATTTTCTTAAGGGAAGCATGGGACCTTGGTAACATATTGCAGCTGACACCACGTTTCCAGAAGGAGTTAACATCCAGCATCAGAAACGGGAACGGCTTATCTTGGAAAGGAATGAGAGGGGCAAGTGGCTGCTGCTGCCGTTGGCTGGAGGGAGTCAGTGACGTTCAGCTCCTTGCCTTCAGCCCTGCCTTGGCAGCGGTGAAGGAAATTATTCTTCATGTTCTGAAACAGCAAATGTCAACTTAGCTTGCAGATTTTTCCTTCATGCTTGGTGGCAAGCACCCAGGCCTGGTGCAAAGAAGAGAAAAAACTAACTCCAGCCACAGCAGCCTGTGCCTTTGAAGCAGGGAGAGTTGCTTTCCTCCGTCTGTCATCGGTGGCTTTCTGAATGACCTTGGCATGCAGCGGTATGACAACCATTAAGACCCTGCTGGTTTGCTACAGCGATGTTGTTTCCAGATTTACTGCAAGGAAGGCAGAGACATCCAGCATGGTGTCCTTCCCAGAAAGGGAATGACTAAAGCGCACACCCCCCAGCAGCAGGATTGCTGCCGATTTTCCTGTGCTTGAACGGTATCTGTTTAATCCATCCTCAGTTCTCTTTTCAGTCCTGCGAACGTGCATCCTCTCTGACAGCAGCCTGTAGCATCTGCAGTACATCCAGCAACGTTTTGGAGCAACAGGATTATCCTGTAGGAATGGGTGAAACTTGTCTGACCTAATTTCAGATCCCCTCAGGTATGACAGATTGGAAAGTCCGGCTCAGATTAATACATTTCTAGGTGCAGGGTAAAAAAAAGTAAACAGGGGAAAACGCATGCGGGGGAAAATGGTACTCAGCCTATGAAGCAAACAATATAAAAATGATTATGAAATTAAAAGTGGAGAAGGGAGAGAGAAACAATCTAATAAAACCTGAACAACCTGTGCATCGTGGAGAACAGGTATTGTTTCTCAGAAGGAAAAGGGAAGGTAATTTCATCCCAGATCATTGTCTGTCCTCTAGCTAGAGCACACCCTCATTTCAGATGAATGGACTGCCACAGAAACCATAAAACTTAACATTTTGAAAGCTACGTAGATTTGCAATCCTCTTGAAAAAGCATTCTGAGCAGTTTGTAAAGCCACATGTTCCTAAATATCTACTTTTGGTACCAAGATTTTGGTGATGAAACCATGCTGTCACTGTAGGCGGCTTGCTCCTTTCTTTTATGTTATCTTTTAATCAGTCTTCCCAGGACTGTTCCCCAGCAACATTTGCAGTCCTGGGCCAGCCTGCTTCCCCACGGTGTCCTGAGACAGGGCAGTGCTGGCTGCTTACTTGCTCTCAAGTCACAGGTGACTTCTGGTCAGTTCTTCACCACTACCAGGGGATGTAACAGTCGGTCAGGTAGGTTTTGCAGGTGGAAGACTGAGTTATGGGGAAGTAAAACCATTTGCCTACAGCTACACAGCTGGTCAGAGACAGAATTGGTTGTCAAATCCAGGGCTTCTCAAGTCCAGGTTGGTGCTTTCTGCTCTGAGATGGAACTTGTTACAGGGAAGCCAGCCACACACATCCCCCTGCTTGGGACCCTTCAGCGAGGACCCTGTGGGAATGCAGCCCCCCCATCTCACACCAGCCCTTCCCATCTCACACCAGACAGCCTGCACAGGGATGGAGAGGGACCTCAGCGCTGCTTCTCTCTCCCAAAGCCACAGTTTAGCTTCTGGTGACACCTTGGCATGAAGACCCTCTCCTCTGCTGGTATGGAAAAGAAAAATGCTATTTTATGTTATTTTTATTCCCGGATAGTGGGAAATTCGCACGCTGCCAAAGTCACTGGCGTGGTACAGCACCAGCTGAGTAGGCAGCCAGCTCTGGTGATGGGAGATGTTCTGTGGCCATAGCATGATGCGCTGCTGAGCACTGCGTGGTGGCTTTCAGTCAGACTATGATGATGGGCTTTAGTGGTTCCCCAAAACTCCTTCTCTGAGGACTGAAGCTGAGAAGAAACTTGCTCGTTATGTTTGAAAACATCCATTAAATTCCCATTTAAGAATTTCTTCAGAGGTAATTCAGTATTATCTGTAAATGTGGATTACTGACTTTGTGAATATTTTATGATTTCTATTAGTCATTTATATTTTTAGAAACTCAGGCTATAAAAAATTGAAGTAATTTTGCTTCAGTTCTGCCATGCTGAAGATCTTTTTCTCCAAAATATATTTTGTTGCAGCCTCGTATGTCTGATGAAAGAAATTGGAGTGAAGTTAAAAGGGAGATCTGTCTGGTCTCTAGCGCTTCCCCAAAATATGAGCCTACTTGGGTGTATGGCAGTGTATAAAGTTTCATTAGGCAGGTAGAAAATTCTCCTCTCCAGATCCCCTCCCAGAGCCAACTGTCCTAAACACCTCCCTTTTCACCCAGTTAATTTCCCCAGGGCTTACCCTTTTCCTAGATAAAAACATACCTTTCAATTTTAAAGCTCCATTTGTGCTCCATTATATTTAAAGTCCTTTTCTAATGACCTACAGTGCTCTGATAGCTGTGTCCTCCTGCAGCCACCCATAGCCTGGTGCTTGGCCCACGGGTCCTAATGCTGGTCTGGCCCTGAGAACAGAGCAAGATGGCAGGCTGCCTTCCTCCTACAGCTCCTACGGGGAGTCCAAAAACCCAACCTGTCCATGGCTACAGGCTCTGAGGGCCTGTAGGGGCTGGGCTGTGGCTTGGGGGATCTCAGCAAGGATCTGAAAAGCAGGACTAGGCTCTTTGAGGCCAGAATGATCCATTAGTACATCTCTCTCCAGCGCTGACCACCCCAGTTTTGATGATAAGCTCTGAGCAACAGGATGACCCACAACTGTCAACATTTGGGTCAGCTGTGGCTCTGCATAGATAGCACAGTCCAAAAAGTACAAACAGCATTAACGATGGGGTCTGAGGGCACAGCATCCCCCTGTGCAAACCCCAGGGATGAGCTATGTTTGAGCTCACTTTAATGTCCTCAGTGTCAACAGAAACATCACTTCACACTAAACAAAATAAAGCCCTGCGTTATCTGTGGCTGGCAGCAGCCAGGAGACAGGTTGGGAGCAACAGTGCCCATCGCTCACCATGACAGGAGCGGGGAGGCAGGAGAGCACGAAAGTGGGAGTGGAGGGTATCGCTGCATGGGCTCTGAGTTTGCTTCCAGCTTTCAGGAAAATAAAACTGGTTGTTTTCATCGTGCAGATCCTATTCAAATACAATTTATCACATTTATTTTTTTTTATTTTAGATGGAGCATTATAAAATTCAGCATTGACTTTTTTTGCAGCTAGTGATCTGCTGGATGGAATTTTTAAATTTATTTTCCCCACAATCCCTTTATAACTAGAGCTCAGCTGCTCAGAGGTCTTTGACATCCCAGTGCTCACAATCATCTCAGGCATGGTTGGTGTCACAAGATCACTGCAGACCTGGCCCCACTGAGTGCACCTCAACCTGCCAGATTGACATCCCCCCAAAATAGACATTGCTCCTTTTCTTGTTAGTCCTTTGCCTCCTGAACTTTTAAGGTATGGCCGGTCACAGTGGGAACTGAAAACTTGCCTTGCAAGAGGGGAAAAAAAAGAAAAGCCAACAAACCCCCGCTAAACTTGTCCTAAAATTCATTAACTGGAGATGTGAGAAAGGGGTCAGCACAGAACCACAGCAGCACTGTCCCTGCTCCAGAGGTGAACAAAGACTTTTCATTAGGGGGCTGGTGGACACTTTTGGCAGCACGTAGGTGTGTGTTCTTGGTACATCCTGCAAATTTCCAGCTGGCCTCCAGGTTGTAAATGAAATTTTGGAGCCACCACGATTCGTACCCTTGCTATTTAAAAGTGCGGTTCAGCCACAGGCAGGCTGGAACCCATTAGGTCGACTTTTCCTTTATAATATAATTACTTACAGCTGCTTAAAGTGCATATACTCTGATTTCCAAATATAGAAAGCTGGGTAGTTTCCACCTCATTCCCGTTTTTCCACAGCTTTCTTTATATCTTCCAGACCCACATTCTTATTTAAGCTTTACATGAGTTTCTAAACCTGATTGAAAGACCCAGGAGGTCCGTGGTAGAAAGTCACCACTTCTTAAGCTCAGCATGTGTAGGGGTGTAGGACTCAAATCACTGCCGGTTATTCCCCTGGAACGCTCCTATTCCTTTCGTTTGGCGCTGGTAGCACAGTGAAAGTGGCTGAAAGGGAAAAAGTTTAATATAGGAACAAAGAGAAATTTCAAAAAATCACTGGGTTGTAAGTCTTTGCTGGCTTTGCCCAATCTGGCAGATTCTCTTTTTAAACTCTTTACAGCTTACACTCTTTTAAAGGTAACCTAATCTACAAACCATGGAATTGCAGCCAATTTCAAGACTTGTGTTCAGCCTGTAGACCTAAACCTCATGGTGCAGCATGAAGGGATCAAAGACAGCCCAGAGATACAGTGAAGTTAAGATTTCCAGCCACGCATCTCTCCCTGCTGCCTGTCCAAAGACCAGACTCAGAGACTTGCCAAAAGGTGGAAAGCCCTACACCACTGATGTCTTTGCAGTCCATTTTCCATGAAGCCACATCATGTGACCTCCCAAGGCAGATATTGGTCCTGTTGTACAACCACAGCAACTACATAAGAGAGAAGAAAGCAATTTGGTCGTTGATGTCAACACTGCAGGGCAGGTGCTGTGGGACCATCCCCACAGCCCTGGATGCATTTTTCAACTCTCTCCCTGCTCTCCTTTGTGCATTTCTGTAGTCACAAGAGACACAGGGCAATAAAGCCACTCTGTTTTTTGTTGTTGCTGTTTTTATTCTCCTGAGTACTGCCCCATGCATCCATGAACTAGATTTTACAAATTCCCTCACATCTGACAGAAACTACACAAAAAAATTCCCCTCTGCTTAATGAGATGCCTGAATGTTACTTTCCCAAAGAGCTGAAAAGTATCTGCTGGTTTCCCTGCACTCAAGTTTACTCCCATAATTTGTGCCAAAAAAGCTAGTTTCAAGCCACTGAGGCTAGCTGGCCAAAGCTATGGGGTCTGTCCTTCCAGCCTCTGTCACTCAAAGTCTCTGCCAGGAAAGGTCAGTCTGATAACAGAGTTTCTGCATGTTCTTTCATCACAGTTTCACTGGTGGCCCAAAACATCCACATGTCAGCTTTGAACTAAAATAAAATAAAAACAAAACAAAACCAAACACACTGAAGGGCAGCCTTGGGGGCGAATATGGCAAAGGCTCAGCTCTCTGGGAAAGTTTTGCCACTTATATTAAAAATGTTTAATTTTATGGATAAAGGTTATACTGGCGTAACTGTGGAATAATACTTATTCTATGTGTTTTAGAGCAGCCAAGTTATGGTTTGTTTTAACAAACATAGAACAACATAGACTGGAAAAAAGCAGTCTCAATTACATACCAAAATGAGCCTACGTAGGCACCTATGCAAGTATGCGCATCGCTTCCCTCCAAAGACAAAACCTAAGAAATGTACCGAACAAGGTCCAGGAAGAAAGTGCAAAGCTTATGGAATATGAGTGGATGAAAAGGTTTGGATCACATAGGCCTTGGGACAAAAGGGCACAATAAATGCACACTTCAAGGCCGATTCATTACTTGCATAAAGTGTCTAAAATGCCCTGGAGCTGAAGTAGCAGTAGCTGTGTACACAAGAGAGCTGATCCAGTGAGTCAGCCGGGTAAATTTTAACAGGGATTTTCTAGTTGCAAAATTCAAGGTGTATTTTGTGATTCAGCTGGCTATAAATGCATCCCAGACCTCCCTGGTGCTGAGGTGCCTTTCCCTGCCTCTTGGGATGAAGTGGGAGGAAGAGGACTCAGCCTCCTGCAACAGTGGATCCAATGCTGCCCAGGGCTGTAGGGGGACAGGCATTAGGGCTCCTTCACCTTAGGACATGTTCATTTTGCTCACTTCATGCTCACCTGTGCTTTTTTTAAAGGAAAACCATAGACCTTTCTCATTTTTACCCAGTGTTTACTAATTCCTTGAATATTTAGTTTTAATTTTCCTTGTTGTTTTGTTTTTCATTAGGACCTTTCTTTATTTCTTCAAAGATTTTGTAAAAAAAAAAAAAATCAAAACAACATTCATTTTATTTTTTGTTTTTAATTAAGCCTGCTCACCCCGTAGCAGCTCACTTTCCACCCTAGCAAACCCGAATCCTTCTCCTCAGCCACAGTCCACAATGACTGTCAGAGACTACCCAGTTTGGGCTGATGGCATGCTTCTTCACCCCAAACTTCGGCAGCAAAAAGATCACACCAGAAACTTTTAGCTCCTTCAAGCAGGGATCTTTCTAAACTGCTAAAGAGTAAGTTCAAGGACCAGGCCTGCCTGTGACATGGCAAACTGTTGCTGTTACGAGGCCAAAATCTCAAAGCTTTTTCTCTCCAGATCTGTCCATTGGAGTATTTTGGTGTATGCTGAATGCATCCCATGCCCAGAGCCCCCATGTCCCGTGTGGGACCCCATGTCTTGCCCGGCACGAGGCTCGGGTGGGACTGGTAAGCCCTGCAACATTTGTCCCAAGGTTATATTTTCCAAATGCATGTGATAACCCTTTTTGTGTCTGTGGGACCATCCTTACTCTTACCTTTCTTTGAACGTCTCGGAAAGCTGCATGGTGGAAGTAGGAAGCATCTGACAGAGCTGGAGCTGCTGTGTTGGCCCCACTAAAACCATCTGGAGGGCCTTGGTCAAAACGCATTGCCTTGCCCTGCTTCAAAGGAGAAAGTATCAGAGAAACCACCTTCTGTTCCCAATTCCTACATCTGCTCAGTGACCTTAGCAAAGGCATTTCACCTTTTTACTGCCTCTGCATCCACATCTGCGAAGATAAATGCTAAAGAAATGCACAGCATATGAACACAGAGTGCCGTAAGAAACTCAAATATCACATCAGGGAGGCACTAGTAATAGCAATCAGCAAATGAAGGCTGAACAAGAAGTGACCATCTCTGCAGGACTGTTACATTTTGCAATGCTGCGATGCTATTTTTCTTCTCTTCTTCCTGCATTTTCTCCCCCAAAGCGGTTCTGCTTCTAGCGGGGAAGTTTGCAGCCCTCGCCTCCAGCCCACCCCTCTCCCTGCCTTTCGCTGAGAGAAATCACACGTCTCCAGCAGCAGCCTGGAGCTGCAGCAAGGCAGAATGCTCATATTTCACTCCCTGACTGCCTGACCTTTAAAAATATAACCTGCCAGTGATGGGAAACAGGTAAAGGAGAAACGTGTTCAACTCAGAGCACAGGTTTTCATAGCAGTGCAACCTTCATGGGGCACGTGTGGTGGTGACAAGCGTGGAAGGGCTACAAAGGCAAGCAATAAGAACAGCTGTGCTGCATGCCCACAGCTGGAAAAACACCCCAACACAGACCCCAAGGGTGCAGCATACAAACACCCTTGCTGCCTTCCCTGTCACGTAAGTCATGAGTCAGATCTGCTTTGACTGACAGCCCATTGTAAAAAAAGGATCAGCAATGGGTGGGATGGCATTAGTTGAAAATTACCGACCGGGAAGAGGGAACATTCAGTCATGTACCAAAGCGAATCCAGCCTGGGGACCTGGATTTACAGCTAATAACATCACCTACTATTAATCTCCTCACTGTGCAGGAGAGGTTTTAGCAGAGAAATCCACCAGCCTCATTGCGGGACTTTAATCCGATGGCTTCTCCACTGTGTTGAGAGGCAGAGGATAAAAATAGGAAGGAGGTGTAGGAAAGATAATTAGCACTGTTAACTTTTGCTACAATCAATTAGGATGAGTGATGACTGCTTCATTCACTTAAAAAAACATCTTTTAGGGAAGGAACTTAACTCAAAGCCTAAGGAGGAAAACCAGAAGGATAAGCAGACCATAACACTTCCGACATCCTCCAAGCCGTGCTTAGGGAATTGCAATAAACAGCTACAGCCACGTGGCCCAGTGCACTATTCCCAGTGGTATTATCTATTTCGGCAGAAGTTATACTGCTTTTGAGAATCCCAGCAGCCACTTTTTCACAAGTGAAAGATCCTTGAGCCTTAGAAAAACTGTCCTTTAATTACAGGCTCCTGGTTTTCTCTCTTCACTATTGGGTGCTATGAGAATCAATTTGGGGAAGTATCTGTCTGGACAGTGCTCAAGCTGCGATGGATATTTTATTTATTTTACCGACTGGGTATTTTATTCCAATGCACCATAGGAAAGGATGTTAAGAAATTAATTTCATTTTGCTCTGGCTCAGTACATATCCATTTAACCAGAAATGCTGGAGATGTTTTAATCCAACAAGAACAACATTTTCCACTTACCTAAAAATCCAATTTCACACTACATGAAAAATTTTGGAAGAAAACTTAAAGTACCTTAAGTGTTTTCACAAATTATTTGGGGGGTTTTAGTTTCAAAAGGAGACATTTTTAAGGAGAAAAAAAGTTGCATGAAAAATTCAAATCATCTGCAGTTATTGAATCCAGCAGTGAGTCTGATACAAAACTTTGGAAAGAACTTGCCCAATATATGTATCCTATTATATTTTCAGTTTATTGCTAGCACATTTTAGAAGTGGAAAGCAAGCAATTACTACAGTTGTATTTGACAATCAATACTCATGAGATGTAAATTAAGAAAGCCTGTTTCTGGGATATGTATCCTTCTTACGCTATTTTATAATGCAGGGGAACCGCTGCTTGTCAATGCTGGCAATGAAATATTAAGACGCACCCAGTGGAAAGTTGACTTGTCTCATCTTTCAGTGTTGGCTCCAGATTAGACATTGGCAGGAGAAGCTAATTTTCCTGACAGGTCCAGTCTGGAGAGCAAAACTCAGACAGTGGAAGAAAGCATCGCTTCGAAATCTGTGGAGCCACATGAGCCACGCAGCCCCTTTGCTACTTTTTTCTGGATGTTAAGTGAAGGTGGCAGGTTTAAAATGAAGAAAGAGAAGCGGTCTGTCATGCAAAGTCTCGTCAAGCTATGTTGCTTCTTGGTGTCTAGTGGTACACACTCCATCAGTTCACAAGGACTCAAGGGGTGGCTAGACAGCTCATGAGACAGATCACTTGAGAGCCATGAACTGCACCAGAGATGAGGCATGGCAGCCCCAAATGGGCACCGTGCCTGCTGCCGGCCACCCACACGGGCAGAGCAAGGCAATCCCATCGCTCAAACCCATGCAGCAAGATGTAAATGGTTAAGCGGATGCCGAAACTGCGTGCAGATCAGCCCTGAGCTTATCAGGGGAACAAGAGCTGCCAGGCAGCTGTGGCTCCGGGGGCTGTGCAGGCCAGAGTGACACTGACCGAACAGACATTTGATTGAGTTTTGCCTCGGTGACCTGATTACCTGGCTGCAGCCCAACTTTTGACGTCTTATCAGCCTTTCTCAAGCCAGAAGGGAAATGCTGACCCATGGCGAAAAAAGTAAAAACAGAGAGGGACACATTGTTTTGGAAAGGCATTAAAAAAAAGAATAATTTTTATATATATATAAAAATAGTCTTAAGCCGCTGGATTAAAGAGACCAGAGGGCTTTCATATTTTTAATTGAAGCACTTCTCTATTATTTCAGTGACAAACAGGCGGATGCTGGGTCAGGATTTCCCTGTGATTTCCAGTCTAATTTTAATGTTTTACTGCTGCCTTCAGCTGGTAAAGAGATAAAGGCATCAGTTAGGTGCCGGGATCCTTCTCTGCAGAAGTAGGTATAGGGTCAGAACCCAGGTTTGTAACAAAAGAAAAAAAAAAAGTCCTCAATCAGAGTGTTTCTTTCTAAAGAAACAAAGCCAACAAAGCAAAATGAATTCGAATTGTAGTGCATACTCTGCTGCAGGTGATACCTATGATACCTGCACCCCCATACAAGTTTCTCCCTCTGTGAGGGAGCCTGGTGTGGGGCATCCCCTGAGCCCCAGCCCCAGCTTCAGGGGCTGCTGTGAAACCATTTGGTCGAAAACAAGAATCCAAGTCTCTGGGGCACATAATTTCCATAGCCCAGAAGCTGAGATTTATGGGGAAACTTTCAGTTTCCAATAGCATCTTACTCTGCACACACTGAGATTAAACTTCTCTGAGGGTTTGTGGCTCTCTGCAGGTGACATTGCACATTCCAGGAAGGTTTTACCTCCAGATAAACTCTCGGAGGTACAGGCCATCTTTTTCTTCTGCTTGCCAAGGGCGCTGGCACAGTTCCGACATC
This sequence comes from Ardeotis arabs, assembly GCA_011801015.1. Taxonomy (NCBI): domain Eukaryota; kingdom Metazoa; phylum Chordata; class Aves; order Otidiformes; family Otididae; genus Ardeotis; species Ardeotis arabs. The sequence goes on from JAAGAY010005988.1 coordinate 25,212, forward strand.
CTACGGTGACACATGCAATAAATAATAAATCTTTGAATTTTTAAGCAGTAATTTAGTACTGGCTTGGGAAATTCTTTGAATCCTGTGAAAAGGACTCAAATCTTGCTGAATTTGCTGTCTTTTGACTACAAATGGATGTCTGCTCCGGTGCAGCATGTCCTCACTATGATGGATGCCTTCACCCCTGCAGCATGGATCTCTCTGCAGAGAACACACCCCACACCAGTATTGGGACTCCTTGTTTCACCTTTTTCCAGCATAACTCCTTGTCAGCAAATACAAGAGAGTATCTGAAAAGTGCATTCAGCCTAGCTAGCACTTCAGGGCTTTTTTTTTTTGCTTTTTTTTTTTTTTTTTT